>FJUX01000109.1:0-10004 GCA_900074905.1 Rhynchosporium agropyri | reverse complement strand
ATACTATCGTCTTAGAGTTATAAGAGCATGCTAGCTACTACCCTATTAGAAGAGTCGGTTTCAAGTCTAGTTTCCTTAAAGGGATCGTAGTAATATAGAATCGGGGCTGACTAGAGAGCTTGATAGAGGCGCTCCTAAGCTTCCTAACACTTATTTCCGAAGCGAAAAGGGATATCTTTCCCGGTAAGGAAAGTAAGAGAGCGATAAATACTACTATAGTCTTTAATAAATCGATAGTAGAAGTTACAGAAACTAAGGTAACTTTATATACTATAGATATTATTAGCGTATTCCTAGTTCTTAATAACTTCGATCTTCTCGGGGTCGACTTCGATTCTATTAACTTTAATAATAAAGCTAAGGAATTTCGTACGAGTAATACTAAATTCAGACTTCTTAATATCGGCTTAAAGACTATAAGCTCGTAGAATCTCAAGAATCTTACGAACGTGGATATTATACTCTGCTTACGAATCCGAGTATATTAAGATATCGTTAAGGTAAGCTAAGTAGAAGTTATCTAAGTGCTTTATTAATATATTATTAATAAAATATTAAAAAGTAGCTAGGCTATTAGTAAGTCCGAAGGGAAGTACTTTATACTTATACGTACTATATTAGGTGCGAAAAGTAATATAATCCTCCGAGTCCTTAGATATATATATCTTATGAAAAGCTTACTAAATATCAACTTTCGTAAAGATCTTCACCTTAGAGATTCTCGCTATTATCTCGTTGATTAAGAGAATCGGGTAAGGATCCTTCTAGGTAAGCTCGTTTAGCTTATGAAAGTCGATATAGAAACGGAGCCTACTACCTGCTTTCTTAGCTATAAGAATTAGTATAGCCTAAGGAGTAATCGATAGTGCGATAAATCCTTTATAGAGGTTTTCGGTAATATATCGCTTAGCCTTAGCTAAGTACTCATCAGGTATATAGCGAAGTAGCTCCGTAATTAGGGTATTTTCCCTAGTGAGTTTAATCTCATGATCTACTATAGGTCTTCTCTCCGCTAAGTTATCAGAAGCTCTAGCTAAGAATAGACCTTTAAATTCTTTCTATTTTATAGGGAGTTTTTCTTTAATCATCTTATCATTCTCCCGGTACTTAGTCTCTCTAGCTTTATTAGTCGTAAGGCCTTTATCGAGTGTATATAACTCGATATTATTAGTAGCTTAAGTGTCTTCGCGGTATTGAATTTCGTCTTGAATTTCCTTTATAGAAGTAATGAAAACTTCTGAACTATCCCCCTTATTTCAATACTTTCAGTAGAGGTAGAAGTTATATATAGTAGTAGCGGAGATCTGGTTAATATCGGTTTTATAAGGTAAGTCTCTTACTTCCCGATATACTTACTTATCGATCTAGTTCTACTTAGTTATATTACGGGCGATATTATCCTCCTCTTGTGAACCGGGATCACGAGTCTAGAAGGGGTTATTAGCTAGCTCGTGACTTACTAATAGCTTATTYATAGCTTRTACGCTATACTTCTATTCTCTTATAAACGCTAAGGGGCGACTTTCCTTTCTAACTAGTGCTAATCGGGGAGCTTATACGCTAGTAACTTCTTAGTCTATCAGGGTATCCTGTCGCTCTTAGTCGAGCTAATATTATTAGTCTACTACCTTATTACCTRGAGGTAATAGTAGCTCTAGTCTTTTATCGAAGTAGTATACTAGTAGTATATCTATAGGCTACTCTAGATAGTTCTTATAGCGATAGTTATAATTTTGTTTAAGTTCGTAATACTCTAAGAATTTTCGTTCTATTAGTATATTATTACTTCCTAAATCAGTAATTAGGAAAGGGAAGTTAACTCGACGACGATCGATAGTAAGAGTAAGGAGAATTACATAGGTAATAGCGGTACTAGCCTTTTTATTATAGCCGGTAGGAATAATAGGTTTCGGGAGAGTAAGGAAATTAATACTTAAGAGATAACGAAGTTTAAGAGCGACTGAGGTACGTAGGGCTCTAAAGATATTTACTCTACTATCGATATATACTTCTATTTTGATAAATAATCTATTTCTTCCTAATTCTATAGTAACTAGGAATTATTTCCCTCTAGTAAGAGAACGGAAATCAGTATTCAAATTATTCCATAGATCGAGGCGTTTACTATAGGGGGAGACTATTCTACAGCTTAGTAGTTTCCCGATAGCTTGTCGATCTCCACTAGGGAGGAGATATCAGTATTGTTATTATTATCTTTCTCCGCGCTATATATAGCGGTAACGTCCTCTATAGTCTAGCTAGTTATCTTAGCGATCTTTATAGTATTAGGATAATCCTTAGCCTAATAACTATCCTTCTTGCAGATATAGCAGGTATTAGTAGCGGTAGTAATATAAGGTACTCGTGAACCGGGATTATAAGTCTTAGGAGCGAATCGTATAGTCTTAGCAGTATAATCGTCAATCCAGGAACCGCTCTTAGTAGTACGTTTAGTACCGAAGTAAGTCTCTCTTCTAAGAATACCTAGGGCCTTAACTGGAATAATAGCAGCAGTAGCTTTCTTATTAAGGTTCTACTTAGTAGTAATATTTCTAAACTCATAATCACTAATAGTAAGGAACTCGTCGAGAGTAGTATAGTTATAGTTTATCTTATACTTCCGGGTAGTAATAGTATATTCTAAAGCAGAGAAGAGCTTATTATAGAGGTCGCCGAACTATTACTCCTTAGGAATCTTACTAGTAGTAGCGAAGTTAGTGAACTAGACTCGGAATTAGTTATAAGTTATAGTATTAGTTATAATAAGGCGTTTATAGGAAGCCTTAGCTTTCTAAACGCAGTTATAATCAAAGAAGCGCTAGTCGAGAGCAGCTAGGATATCAGCAGCATCTTTGAATTCGGTATTATCTATATACTAAAGAATAATAGTCTTAGCTTCGCCTCCGGTGCTCTTAAAGTAAGCTTTAATTTAGGTAGCGCTAGTACGAAAGTTACTAGAGAACTCTTCGATAAAGATCTTTATATCCATCTTCTAAGCGTCATACTCGATTTCACTCTTATAGTTAGTAAAGACGAGGCGGGGGTAACGAATCTTATAAGCGTCGACAGGGGCGATAGCTTAATTAATCTTTGGAAAGTAGTAATTAACAGGTAGCTAGAGGTCTATAGTAAGGGCGCGGGCTTAATAAGCGGTAGTATTATCTCCAGCTCTGGTAGTCTTACTAGTAATAACTAGATCAGTAATCTATTTCATTTACGTAGCGTTAAAAGTAGGTATTTCCGCTATAATAACTAATAAAGTGCTTTCTCCGGTAATAAGAGTAAGAGTAGCAGATTAAGTCTCCGAGATAGGAGAGATCAATAGTAATATAGGTAAGGGTACAGGAGTAGCGTCGATAGTTAAGGTTAACCTTAGAGGTATAGGTTCCTTATCTGCTTCTTCGACCTTAATAGTATCACTCTTAATAGTATCTCTAATAATATCTTCCGTTAGCGCGCTTCTACTTATCTTCTTACGTTCGGGGAATCCGAGTCTATCTAGTATAGAGAGCTCCCGAGTGCTTCGACGCGGTTATATATAGGAGGGCCCGCTACTATTAAAGGGCGCGTTCAAGAGTGACCTAAAGCTTAATAGTAACCTATTCAAGAGGGTGAAGATTAATACGGCGCGAAAGTAAGCACGTTCTTAAAGTCCCTTAGTAGAGTATATATTAAAGTATTAGGAATCTGCCGCTTTAAGTTCACTTTAGGTTCCTTTTATAATACCTGCTTCTACTAACGAGTTCACTTCTTATATAGATATATAAAGTCGTAATTATAGGTAGGAGGTTTCGTAAAGGTTATAGAGGTTCGGAGGGTTTAAGGTCGAGGGTGTATAAGGCTGAGCACGAGGCTAAGGGCGCAAAAATATCGCAATAGGGTTTTTTAGTGGAATTATACTATAGAGGTAGTACTAATTTAAAGGAGGGAGTTCAGCTTTCTCTGAAACACTTTACTTCTGAGATATAGAGTAGAAGGCGCGGGTAGTCGAAGTTATCGAGTATAGGCAGGGTGGAAGTCGTAGAAGTCGTACTAAGAAGGTAGTGCTAACTTCGATACTTCTAAATAGATATTACTACTTCCTAGTGAGGTAATTAATCTTTTCTTATATTACGGCAGAGGCATAGGGGTTCGATAATAAGTTATATTCGCCCTTAAGAGTGCGCTAAGTAAAGGGAAGAAAAGATAGAGAGAAGGTTTCTACTCTCGACTCTCTCTCTAGGTATAACCGTAGGGCTGTGCTGACTAATTATCCTCTAGTACGCACTAACCGCATCCCGCAAGCCCTGCCTGCTATAATGCCTAGGAGCCTGAGGCCGTTATAGTATGGACCGTAACATAGTAGTACTATGATTCTTAATAGTAAGCGTCGAACTGTTTCTTAGTATCAAGGGTAGAGATTCAAGTTACGAGCTTCCGATTAAGGTATAGTATACGCGTTTAGTTCAGTCAAACTAGCGCGTCTTTTTATAGTAAATATAGTCGCGTAGAGTACTAGTGGAGAGAGTTCTTCAGCTGTCGTACTTACGCTACTATTATTAGAAGAAGTCGAAGAAGTGTACTCTAATAACTCTAGCTCTATTGAAGAGTCTTTATAAATAAGCCGTATAGTATTTAATACTCGTACTTGTACAGTAGTTAAAGTCGACGATTTCGAAATTGTCATATCTCGAGGTGCAGAGTTCTCCGCGCTAGCGCCGGAAGCTACCTAAGCTACCTAAGTCCCTAGGACTTAAAATATACCCGATTTATCCCCTGCAGACGCTAATTCAGTGTCCTAGGATTATTCCGATTACTCCTAGGACCTTTCTGGCGACTCGGAATCGGAACTTATTACTGCGATTATGCTAGAGCTATATAAACGTAAGAAGATAAGTAGCTCTACCTCCTTAAACTTAGCAGATAGCTATAAGCTTAAGGGAGGAGAGAATTATACGGAATAGAGAGATAAAGTACTGAATATTACTAAAACTAATAGAATTAGTAAGTTTCTTAATATTAAATCGCGTGATTATATGCTTAAAGAGGTAGATGAATAGGACGACGAGATCGAAGATAAAGCACTTAAGAAGTAGTAAGATTAGGAGTCTAGAGAGAGTTAAATRAAGCTAGTAATYACGTTGAATTGCAAGGCCGGACCTTTCGCGTATATAACTAGTAAAACTACCGCATTAGATATATAGGAGGCCTTATAGGCGCAGTACGAAGGAGGTAGTAATATACTGATGTATAACGCTATATAAGATTATATTAAGCTCTAGTATAACGATTTTAACTCCCTAGAGAAGTTTATTATTACTTTTAAGCTCTTAATTATCAAATTAGAGACTTTAATAATAGCTCTACCTCTAGCGTAATATCTAATTATATTTATTACTATAGTTTTAGAGAAGTAGCTTATATAAGCTGAAAGATAACGTTCTCTCTTAAGAGTTTCTTCTAGTAATAACCTAGATATAACTAAGAAGTCCAAATTAGGAGTGACTTTAGTCAGTTTGATCGAAGATATTACTAACGAGGTAAGAGCGAGTAACTCTACCGGAAAGATAGCGGGTTAAGCTCTTTATAGTAATAAGTCTATACTTAAGAAGGGAAGCGGCGGAGGAGCTACTAAGCCGGCTAGTAAGGATACTAGGCCGACTTATAAGTACTATAAATAGATATCGCTAAAGTATACTCTAGAGAACTATTTTGTTATTAATAAGCAGAAGAAGAAGGAGTTTAAGGAGAAGTCTAGAAAGAAGTAGATCCTGTATACTGAATAGCTTAAGAAGAAGGAGGGAGAGAGTAAGACTAATAAGACTAATAAGAAGAATACTAGTAGTAGAAAGAAGAAGGATAATGATTCCGACGATAGTAGTATCTTTAGCGTAGCCCTTTTACTATGTTTCCTTACTATTATAGCTTCTATAGCTATATTCTCTTACTATAATAAGTCACGATAGCTCTTCGATACCGGCGCTACGGAGCATATATCTAACGACTTTTCTAAGTTTACTTTATATATATTAAGAGACGATTTATAGTATATACTTACTATTAATAGGCCGCTATACCCTATCGGGATTAGAAGTTATATAATTAAGGCGATAAAGACTAATAGTATAGTACGCATATTAGAGTGCTATAATATACTATATATCCCGTAGTCTCTAGTCTACTTATACTCCAGTTCTAAACAAATAAATTAGGAGGTTATTTATATAGTTCTATTCTCTACACGTCTAAGGAGAAGGAGATCTATATAATTGATAAGAATCTATTTATTATTAAAGAAGAGACCTCCGGCGCAGGGTACGCTAGCTTTCCGGGTTTGAGCTTATCTGCAGTAGTAGAGCAAGCTATAGTCGATATAGAGCTTTAGTATAGACGTATATATCACGCTAGTTTTAATATAGTACGACGCACTTAATCTATAGTTATTAGTATGAAGTTTATAGAGCTTAAGACTAGTAGAACTCGCCTTTACGCACTATATGAGAAAGGCCGACCTATTCGGAAGGTTAATAAGGTATCGGCATATGCCCGACTTACTAGATCGATAGATAAAATCTATATAGATATAGTACACCTTAAACCTAAGGGTCTGAATAGTCACTCTTACGCCTCTATCTTCTTATGCGCCTATTCGACTAGAAAGTGGGCTTTTACTTACGCTAAGAAGTCGGATATATATTTAGCTAATTAAAAGCTAATTAAGTTAGCCGAAATATAGTATTACTATAAAATTAAGGTATAGACATATAATAGGAATAAGAAGTACTCTCTCTCTCAGATGAAAGAGCTTACTGATYACCTTAGAATACTACTAGAGGAGTCTACTCTATATACCTTAGAGTAAGATAGAAGAGCTAAACGCTCTATACGTACGATTATCGAGAAGGTACGTATAGTTATAGTAGATCAGAATATACCTAACTATATATAGCCGGAAATTCTACTTGCTTATATATATATCGCTAACCTTATCTCTATCTCTAAAGTAGAAGGAAAGACTCTATTTAAGTGCTTCTAGGATAATATTAAGCTAGGGGTGAACTATACTCCCTCTATTAAGTATCTCCGTATATTAGGATATCCTGTCTTTATACTAATTAATAAGGAGAAGAGAGTCCAGAGCTATAAGGTAGCTCCTAGAGCTGAAAAGGGTATTCTAGTAGGATTTAAAGGTTATAATATCTATAGATACCTAGTTAATAGAAAGGTAGTTCGTACCTCTTATCTACGATTTGATAAAGACGGCTTAGTTATAGAACCTTACGAAGAAGACGCTATAATAGTACCTTAAACTAGGGGTAGTTCTATCGATACTTTAAGTTAAAATCAAGACGTCGAAGTTACTAGTATTACTACTCCTGATATAGGTATTATAAGCTAAGACGAGGATTCCGAAGTCGAAATCGATAGTACGGAAGATACCGAGTCTATAGTTACGGATGAAGTTCCAGTACTAGAGGTCGATATCCCGGAGCAAGTTACTATATAAAAGAAGCGTAGTAGGCCTCCTAGATCTAAGAACTATATACTGATGTATATTCCTAGGGCTATACGTTCAGGCCGGAACGCTAATCTGACTCTAAATCCGTCGCCTAAGGTAATACCGGAACTAAATAACGGCTACTCTTATACTATCTCTCTATTGGAAGAAGAGATAGAGAGTACTAGTTAGTATCGACTCGCCTTTCATATAGCTTAAGAAGAGTCTCTATTCTTAGATAATCCGATTACTTTAGATCAGGCTATAAAGAGAGCTAATTAGCTAGAATAGAAGAAGGCTATAATTAAGGAGTATCGATCTCTTRAAGAGAAGTCGACTTAGAAGACTATAAGTCGCTCTGCTATACTAAAAGGGTACAGAGTACTAGGTTCTTATCTAGTTTTCAAGACTAAGAGAGATATAGATAGTAAAATCGATAAATATAAGGTCAGATTTATAGTCTAAGGTTATACGTAACGTTTTAGTCACGATTACGATCAGACGTATACTAGAGTCTATAAATCTTCTACTTAGAAGATAAGCTTAGTAGTTACAGCGGAGTACGACTTAGAAGTCGAATAGTTTAATATAATAATAGTATTCTTATATAGTAAAGCTAATACCTAGATATATATTAAATTACTGCTATTTTATAGATAATTTAGGCGTAGACTTATAGATGAGGAATATATACTCTTACTAAAGGCTCTATACGGCTTGAAGCAGTTACTACGTCTCTAGCAAGAGATCTTACGTAAGGAGTTCAGTATTATCGACTTTATACCTTTATAAACTAATAATTTATAATACAAAAGTAAGGCAGGCTTTAATAGAAGTTGAAAGATCACTTAGAGGAATCAGAAGATAGGAAAGTAGTTATAATAGACTCTGAATATTAATTATTAAGAGCGTTATCCCYTTAGAAAGAAGAGAGAAAACTTACTTTAAATACATAAGGAGATCATATAAGCATACTCTAGGCTATATAGGTAATCAGACATAACGTGACTATATATAATAAGTGAAAGTATACGATATACCCCTTATAGTAATCTCTTAGTATAAGTCTAGAGATTACTATTAATTACACGTATACTTTTATCTAGTTAGTAGATATAAACTACCCTAAGTAAGTAAAGAAGCTTCTAAACAGAGAGGGTAACTTGCACTATATATATATATTAACAAAAGAAAGCATAAGTAAAGTGCGTGAACTAATCAAAGTCGAAGTAATTACTAAAGAGTAATAAAATAAATAAAAGGAATTATAAGGCTATAGCTTTATATAGTGAAAAATCAGTTTCTAAGCTTTAAGTAATCGTTAAGTATAAGGGTAAAAGTAGGATATCGTAAAGAAGCGTTCAATAGAATGAATTAAAAGTTAAGTTAAATAATTATATTATTATTTATTAATTCTAAAAGAGTAAAAGAAGCACTCTAAGTAAAGAGAGCTTCTAAACCGAAGAAGAACTTTAGGCAGAAGAAGCTTCTAGACTAAAGAAGCACTCTAAGTAGCTAGCCTTATTTACTTATAAAGATAAGTAGCGAAGCCTTATAAGTATATGAGCCCCTTATCCTATATATATAGAGTTCTTCTTCTTTTAAAATATAATATACTAAGATTACCTACGCTTATCTTCTTCTATTAATAACTTTATTTCTAATCTTCTATTATTATTATTATTATATCTTTTAACTCTCTAAATAAGAGATCACGAAACGAGAATAAAGAGATTAAGACGCATCCTATATTACGTTATCGTAATATAGAAAAAAGGTTTATAACTAAATCTATCTATCGTAATATTATAAGATTATCCTTATCGATTCCCTTATATTAATTATCTAGCTAATATACGTGATATAGTTTAATAGCCCTTACTCTAAGGATAATATCGCAAGGTTATGTTGATCTTCAGAGTAAAGCATAGAGGTAGTAATCGTGTGAATGTTATTAGTTGCATTGCAGTACTAATTACTATAGAGAGCCGATAGAAGATATTATCTAGGAATATCCGCACGGACTATGCACGTGACTATAGTCACCTGATCTATGCCAAGACCTATATCCTCGTAACACACCCCTCTGTAGAGATACTATAAAGTCGGTAACTTCTACAGGTACGAGTGATCTAATTTCTTCTGTAATTAGTTAATTATACTATTATATACGTACGTATAGTGACACCCCTTATTCTAGGTGTAAAACAGTCATATTCAGTATTGCCACAAAGGCCTTAAGGTCTTGTGGGCTAAGTGGTTTAGTAAAACCGTCTGCCGCGTTCTCTTTTGAGGGTATATACTAAGGGTCTAAATGACCTCTGGCGACCTCCTGGCGAAAGTAGTGAAATTTGATATCGATGTGCTTAGTACGTTAGTGTAATTCAGGGTTCTCCGATAGAGATAAAGCTCCCTGATTATCGCACTGTATCTCTACACTCCTAGAGTCTGGCTTATTATAGCCTAGCTCCTTTAGTACTTGGCGTATCTATGAAGCTTCTCTAGTAAAGGCGCATATAGCTATATA
>FJUX01000146.1:56019-90034 GCA_900074905.1 Rhynchosporium agropyri | reverse complement strand
AGCAGGTGTTAATTACTATATGAATTTGAGCACGAAGCTCCTATCTAATGGCAGAAGTGCCAGTCTTATATAGAACCTTCGTTGCCTTATGCTAGCTATGCAAGACATCTTGCAGAGCGTGCAAGCCCGCAAGACCGTCTAGCAGTCTAGCATGTCACGTGATCCTCTGGRTCACCTACAGCTATAATACTATTATTACTATAATACAGGTAGGCGTATAGTACTACTCGATAGTTTATACTATAACCGTATTAGTGCCTTTCTTTCAATGGTACTAACTCTCTTGTTGGTACCAAAACTCATCTGGTACTCACCACTAGGTGGTACCATCAGTATTCTGGTGCCAGGACGGTTTTTGGTGCCAAGAACTATACTGGTTCGTGACAGCGCTCTCTAAAGGAGATTTTAACTTAGCTATATTAGTTTTTACAGTACGTTAGGCCTATATATAGTATACTAGAGTCAGCGAACTATTAGTTCGGTATATACTATAGACATAAGGTCAAGAAACTCTATATAGTACTATCGACGTTCGATACGTGCCTACTATCTGTTTCAGGTGATAAAGCTAGTATAGGAGCTCTTAGTCTTCAGATTAACGATACCTTCTTCGTTAGTAATAAGACTTTTATAGACGCAGAAGAAAGAGAGCTATAGAAGGCTGGATTTAAGTCGAACGAGAGAGAGTAATTAACTACTTTATACCTAATTGACTTTAATAGAGGTTATATTACCTTAGAAACTAATAGCTCTATTCGACTATCTTAATAATCGTACGATAAGACGCTAAGACTAATTAAGAAAGAACTAGTTAATCTCACTAACTCCTGTAGAGGTATATAATAAGGTCTTACCTAAATCGAGCAATTTACCGCCTAGAGAGCTAGAGGTTTATACCTAGTAACTATTTCTCAGCCGGAAGTATCGTTTAATATCTCTTTTACTATATAAACTATAAATCCGATAGAGAAAGACTTTAAGCTCTTAAATAAGAGAATCTCATAGTAAAAGCTTAACTATAGTAAAGGTCTCCGATATGTCAAATTAGATAAGAAGTCTCTTAAACTCGTTATATTTACCGATAGTTTATTTACTAATTTAAAAGACTTCTACTCTTAAATTAGCTATATATATATACTTACAGATAAGTATAATAAGGTAAACGTTATTCACTAGTCTTCAGTATACTGTAAGAGAGTTACTAGATCTGTACTAGCCTCTGAACTATATGCTATATCAGAAGGTTTTGATATAGCCGGTATTATCAAGACTACTATTAAACAGATTACAGAGATCACGGTATTACTATTAGTTATGATTATCGACTCTAAGTCTTTATACGACTACGTAGTACGACTTAATACTATAAGAGAGAAAAGATTGATAATTAACCTTATATATCTACGTTAAGCGTACGAAAGAAAGGAGATATTAGAGGTAATTTAAGTAGCAAGGCCAGATAACCCTACGGATACGATAACTAAGATAAATTGCAACAGAGCTCTAAAGGAGCTATTATACATAAATCTGTTAGAATATAGTGGGTTCAGTGCAGTATCACGTGGCATCCTAATAAGGGATAACGCTATAAGGATACTCTTACCCCTATATCTATAGCTCCTGCTATAGATTACTTAAACTAGTACGTAATATAATACGCAAGTTAAGTTATAGTTAATAAAGTTAATAGTCTAACTTACTAGCGTCTAATTCCTCTGTGAATACTGCCCCTGTCCCTATAGGTATACGAGAATAGGGATATACCTTTTAATAAGTTATAAGCCCCGGCAGGACGTAACTTCGAATCGACGAAAGTAAGGCGATCGATTCAAGCCCCGATAAGTAAGATAGGGGTATTCTAGTTAAAGTAAGAAGACTGAAGGGCCGAGTAAGAGAGCTAATAATATCCGGAGAGTCGTAAGTAAGAAGGCCTCTGATACTAACTATATGACCTAGAGACTCTAGAGAGAGCTCTATAATAATAACTAGAGTGCCGAAAGTAAGAAGGCCTCTAATAACAACCGAACGACCTGCAGACTTCAGAGGAAGCTCTATATATAATAAAAGTCGAGTAGTAAGTAAGAAAGCTACTCGTAACCCTTAAACTAAGTATAGCCTCCATATAAATCGATAGCCGGCGAACGATAAACCTCTGCCGACTATATATATACTGAGTTGATTATAGTTAACTTATATATATAAAATCTAGTCGAATGTATCGAGCACCGCGCGATAACTGTAGGATAAAATAGGTAAAGATACTAAATACTTACTAACCCTGAGCAGGGAGTGTTACGAAGACTAGTTTCGCCGAGCGAAAGTCAAGATCAAGAGTAAAGGCGTCTTCTATATAATCGAAGTTATAAGGACTAAATATACTTGGATTATAAGAGAAAGAGGTATTAAATTATTACTATCAGAGATACTATCGATAGCTACCTTAATCGACGATATTATAAATAGTTTTGAACGCTTAGGAGGTACCTAGAACACTGAGAAAGTAAAGGAATAGGACTAGGACGACTTAAAGGCTCTTAAAATCATATTAGAAGGACTTGGAGAAGATAATACTATACTTATAGATAAGTACGAAACTACTGTAGCTATCTAGACCTAACTGAAGTTGAAATACGATAAGACTAGTTCGTTAATAGCTAATTAGTATATAATAAGTATATAAAACTTCATATTTAATAAGGATATCGGTATTAACAGATCCTGGACTAAGCTAAAGGAGTACTAGTATAAAATTATCGCTACTAATAACGTGATAAAGAACGTATACCCTGACGAGACTCTACTACTTATCCTTACCTTAGCCCTCTAAAAGTAAGGAAGGTATACTACGGTAATTAATAGTTTCCTAATAGTATAATCTTTATCTATCGACGAAAAGATTAAGATACTTTAGGAAAAGGAATCTAAGCTATAAGATTTAAAGCCTAGAAGTGCAAGTAAGGAGAGAGCTCACGTAGTATAGATATAATATAAGTAAGTATACTATTACCTAAATTACTACTCTCGGAAAGATAATAGTTCTTTAGACTGTAGTATAATAGGTATATCCTGAGAATACTTCTATTATAGATCTAATAAGTACTTTATCGCCGATTACGAATTTCAAGCTATAAGTAGGGAGTACGCTAAAAACCTTCGTTTGGAAAAAGAGAAGAGGAAGCGCAGTAAGTCGACCCGTGAGACTATATCACGAGCTAAAGATAAGAAATCGACTTATAAGAGCGATAAGAAATCCTTATCTCGATTAAAGAGTAATAAATAGAATAAAAGGGGATACGCTATTATATATGAATCGGATCTAGATGAAAACGATAATACGGATAAATCGAATAAATCAGAAATATTATCTTCTAAACTAAATAAAGAGATGGAAAAGGTTATATTATCGAAAGAGTCTATTAGTAAGAGTATACCTTAAGATTAGGCGGTTAATATAGGAGTAAGTTCATCTATAACTAACTAACTCGACTTATTTAGGGAATTAAGACCTGCGTCTAAAGTCTATATATAAGTAGGGGGAGGAATACTATAATCCCGTATACGCGGAGTAGCTTTAGTTAAAGCTATGGATAGAACCTCCTATTATCTAGATAATATACTCTATATTCCTAAACTTAGCGTGAATCTGATCTCTACGAAGAAACTATATAAAGGTAGCTATAAAGGTGTATTCGACGATAAAAGCATTTAGATTACTTAAGGAGATAAAAGAGTATTAAAGGCAAAATAATCCTAAGGCTTATACGTTATAAAGTATATCTCTAAAGCTTTCAAAGGTAAGGTAATCGGATCGTCTAGTTAGACTGAGTATACTTAATCCAAAGCACTACTTACGCAGGAACACGAGATCGAGACTAATTACGAAAGTGATAATTACGGAACTAATAGCGAGGGCGACTTAGCAGTATAAGGAAAAGAGCTAGCTCGCTACCTAAAGTACTATTAACGCTTCGCATACCTTAGACCTGATAAGATTCGGAATCTATATAAAGTAACTATATTTTAGAAGAAGATTAAGATCCCTTAAGACCTTGATATCTATGATATATACGCGATTATAAAGATAAGAAACCGAATTCTAAAGTAACTAAGTAAGTAGTTAACTGAAATTCTTAACTTAATATAATTCGATATCGCCGGACCGTTCCTACCTATAATATAAGGGAACTACTACTTTCTGATAATTATTAATATCTATTCTCGACGGGAATAGGTAATTCCGCTAAAGGCTAAGAGCGATACTTACTAAGCACTTAAAGATTGGAAAGTTAGAATCGAGCTATAAGCTAGTAAGAAGGTCAGACGCGTAAGGTCTAATAACGCGCCGGAACTACTAAAGGCTACGAATGATTAGAAGACCGAAGACGGAGTGCTAGCGTAATTAATAACTATTATATCCTTATACTAAAATAGACTAGCCGAAAGATCTATCTAAACTATAGAATTCGATATACGTATAATACTTAAAGAGGTATAACTACTATTAGAATTCTGGGACGAAGCTACTAAAGCCGACTTATATATAAGAAACCGAACTGCTACTGGACTTGTAATTAATAATCAAAAGACTTATCTAATAAAAGCTTTTATAGGAGAAACTCTATTAATTAACTATATCTGTAAATAAGGGAGTAAATACTTCTACTATATAGATAAGAAGATTATTCCTACAAACGAGCGACACGATAAGCTTGTTAACCTTAGCAGAATTAGAGTCTTTATAAGCTACTTAGAAAGCACGAAAAAACACTTTAAAGTCTATTCCCTAGAGAGAGGCTTAATAATTATATTAAGTAGAGTTGTAATTAAAGAAAGTAGTAAGAGAGGATCAGTCGACCTGAGACTAAGAAACTATATATCCGGACTATAAGGAACCCTGAATATTGCCCCTGATAGGAAAGCTCGCGGGAGATTATAATTAGCTAAGGAAATAGAACTAGACTTCGACCCGATAGCGATCCTAGAGGTATAATTACCCTTATTTACTCTACTGATAAACGTACTATAATTCATAGAAGAAGATATAGTAGACTATGCTCCTAAGACTATATTATAAGCTAAGGATATAACTAAAGGGCTAAGAAACCTAGATAATTATGAACTATAAGCGGAATAAACTAATAAGATATCTCCTAAGTATAAGTCGACTAAGGCAAGTTAATAATTAACTCCTAATACTATATTACTAGTCGAATCAGGAAATCGTAATATATAAGGGGTTACCTTACAGATAGCTAAGAATAACCCGGAAACAGAAGCAGGAGTCTAAAGTATAGGAATCTAAGATAATAAAGAACCTTCTACCGAAGTTAACTATAGTTAACTTAACTAAAATACTAATAATAAAGGAGTATATAAGTATTTCACTCGATCTTCGCGGAAAAGGAGCGTTATAGAACCAGAAGAGTAAGAAGATATAAAGCGAATCCGTACTATAATTGCTTAGATGATTACTAGAAACTCTATTCCCGCTAGCTAGAAGGATTTATTAGTAAGAGATAAGTAGACGAGTAACGAAATTAATATAGCTTTAGTAGTAATAGAAATCGCCGGAATCAAGATCCTAAAGACTTATAAGGAAGCGATAATAGGACTAAATAGAAAGTAATAGAATTCTGCTATAGCCGAGGAAATATTATTATTATACTTAAACGAGATATTCCGAGAAGTTATAGCACTAGAAGGTTCTAACCTTATATCATATAAATGGGTATATATAGTAAAGATAACTATTAACGGAAAAATCGAGCGGTTCAAAGCTCGACTAGTCGTAAGAGGTTTCAGCTAAGTATAAGGAATAGATTATAATTAGATGTTTACGCTTACTATATAAATAGATATACTAAGAATATTCCTAGCTATAGTAGCTAGAGAGAATCTGGAATATTACTAATACGATATTAAGAACGTGTTTACCGAATCTGAATTAAAAGAAAAGACTTACCTTAAAATTCTAAAGAGAGTAAATATAAAAAAGAGTTTCGTATAATAAGTAATAAAAAGCTTATACGGACTGAAATAAGCTGCTAGGGACTAGAACCGACTGATAAAGGACGAACTAGTTAGATAAGGATTTATATAGAGCGCTGCAGAACTATGTATATTCGTAAATAAAAAGGAATCTATGAAGATTTTAGTTTATATAGACGATATAGTAGCAGCGGCTAAGAAAATAGAGAAACTGGACTAGTTCTATAAGAAACTGTCCTCGAGGTTTAAAGCTAAGAACCTGGGGGAGATTAGTAAGATTCTTAGAGCTAGAGTCACTCGAGATAGAGAATCTAGGTCTCTAGAAATTAACTAAGAATAATACCTTTAAAGTGTACTTAATAAGTTTAGGATTACTTACGAGATATTCAAGCTAAGACGAACTCTAGTAAATAGTTACGAAAATCTTCGCCCCGCTAACGATAATAATAAGCGAATTAACGTTACTGAATACTAGTAAGTAATCGGAAGTTTAATATACGTAATAATTTTCATACGTCCAGATATCGCCTTTATCCTTAGGAAGCTTAGCTAGTTTATAAGTAATCTAGTAATATACTATAGATACGGCCTAAAAGTACTCTTACAATATACGAAATTAATTATTAAAACGAAAATCCGCTACGGACTAGGGGGAGAGTATAGCACTGCAGTACTTTACTCAGATACGGACTAGGTAAGTGATAAATTTTATCGAAAAAGTGTTTCTAGAAGCGTGATAATATTCTATAGTAGATTAATCTTATAAGTAAGTAAGAAGTAATAATCTATCGTAACTTTAAGTTATAAGTCGGAGTATATAGCCTTAGCTGCCTACGTAAAATAAGGTTAGTAGTTCGCATAGGTATTCCGAGAACTAGGATACTCTTAATATATCGGGAAGGATTTATTAATAGTTCAAATGCTCGGGGATAACTAAGGTGTAATTACGTTAATAAAGAATATATACTTAAACGAGCAGTCTAAGTATATCGATATCGCTTACTACTTTATCCGTGACTTATCTGAATAAGGACGCTTAAAGGTTAATTATATTCCTACTAGGGATATGATAATAAACGGAATAACGAAACCGCTCGATAGCTTAGTATTTGAGAAGTTTAAAGACTAGATAGGACTTACGAGGGATTAGTATAATAGGAAGGTTACTTAGAAGGATTAATAATACTATACTACGAGCTAAAGGTGAAAGACGGGAACGCGATTTGCCCTAAGGGGGAGTATTAGAATATAGTAGGTTCAGTGTAGTATCACGTAGTATCCTAATAAGGGATAATGCTATAAGGATACTCTTACCCCTATATCTATAGCTCCTACTATAGATTACTTAAACTAGTACGTAATATAATACGTAAGTTAAGTTATAGTTAATGAAGTTAATAGTCTAACCTACTAGCGTCTAATTCCTCTGTGAATACTGCCCCCGTCCCTATAGGTATACGAGAATAGGGACATACCTTTCAATAAAATCAATTAATTATTAAGCCTATAGAATAAGTAAATAGAGGGAATTTAGATGACTTAAAGCCGGAAGAGAGCCTATAAGGCGTTTAGTTCAGTTATCTTTCAAGTAGAATCTTTAGACCTAATCACGTGGAAACCTATATACTATATAATACTTCTGCACGAGTAGTACTATAGTACTACTCTTACTAGAAAGCAAAAAGCGTTACTTTCATACGGAGAAGTAGATAGTTTAGAGCTTCTTTAAAGTACTCCTAGTGTTAGTCCATAGTTATTAGTCCATAGTCACGTGTTAGTCGAGTATCTGCGCCRGGGTTTAGCCGGCCAGATATATCTCCCTTACGGAGTCTCGACTACCTAGGAAAAGCAGCTACGATACAACAGATAATACTACTACTATTATCACTGTACTTTGGCTCACGCAGACTACTTAATTGTACGTACTACGACAGAGTAATACCAACATATTTTAATGAATTTAATATCATAAAAAAATCTACAGACATTAATTTAGAGTATTCTAGTATTATCTAAACTTACTCGACAAATTTCGAATCGTGTAGTACTAAAAATATATCTTCAGATGTTCTCATTTGAATATTCTCGCTTGCCACAAATCGGCAGTTTCCCGCCTACCCGTAGAAGCCCGGCCATGAGCCTACCACTTTATTAATTTCTTCAAAACAATCCAGGAGCGGGCTTGTAACCATATTCAGTATATTCTTTCCCGAAGTTCATAGGTCAAACGGGCTATCATTAGTGGCAGAACATAGGTTGTCATCGTATAATCAATAGCCAGGGTTTTCGGCAGTAAATCCTTTAATCCTACCTACTGTGGTACCGCGGCTAAGTATTGTTAGTGCATTGCAGGGATTCCTTTTACATCCCTTGGTATCGCAGCCGCAACGCACCGTAACCACACAAAAAACTACAACTACGCATATCATTTTCTAAGTATCATCGCAGAGTGGAAATTAATAGTATTGAAATTGTTGAGGCCGAGGTACCCTCTTGTCCATAGGTATGAAGGTTCCAACAATACTTAGCCGCGGTACTTGTATTAATATCCCTGATCAATCGCGCCTATCCTTGCATCCTGGCGCTAAGACCCTGCCAAAACAGCTTTCTGGACCTCATCAAGTCCTTATATCGACCACATACATCTATCTGCCTGACGCGGGCCGCCTTACACTCTACCAAAATAGTTAACATAAACCTATCTAATCCTAGCCTTAATCTGAATCCAAACTAAACCTAACCACCGCAAAACTACTCGCAAGCTCACAGTTGCAAACCTAAGCCCTAACCTAAGGGAATTTATTAACGCAGCCTCGGCGGATCTGGCCAAAAGTGGCCTGAGATAGTTGCCTGTTTGGATTTGGTACGATCGGTGCAGTAAAAGTTGCTAAAACCACACTCGTGCGCCTATTTCAGGCCCTAAGGATAACTTTGCTATAACCCGAACCCTAAGGAATTTACATGGCACTTACTATACGGCGGCACATTACTCTGTAATGGCATGGTGACAAATGGAGTAGGAATCGATTTTGGATGAAGTGTATAAAGGTGAAAAGGTCATGTCTAAGGTAACTAGGTTGCTGATTCCACCTTCATCAGTGGTACTAACCTGGTAGGCCAGTCGGTAGTAAGTTCCAAAACACTAGGCGCCAGGTGGGTGAGGCAACCGATGAGTAGATACCCAGTAGATAATTGGAGGTGCAAGAGATTATTGTCTAAGGTAGAGAGAAAGAATTGGCTCTGACCAATCACACCTGCGCTAGTCTGATTCCACCTTGCCATTGTACCTTTTTACTGTAGCCTGATCACGTTCCTCGGTTCGATTACAGTAGCGACGCTGTCAGGACTAGCGCGGAGTCACACACCGTGCTCGCACAATCAATATTCTCGGTCTGGTTTCTCTGTCGTCCATCCTGCTTCCTTACACAACCAACCATTTTTCCACCTTCACTCATTTTCCTTCCTCCACCACTTGAGATCAAGAAAAAATGACAAGTCATAAGCGCAGGTCTCTCGACGCGGCGTTCGCAAACCTAAACGTTGCCCGCACTCGTTCAAAATCGCCTTCAAAGTCTTTGAAAATGAGTATAACTTCCACCCTTGGCCGCAGCATTCGAAGTACTGGATTCCCGGCTTGGAAAACTCTCCGTGGACTCTCAAGCCCCAACCCCGAACAGTATGTTCCTTCATGCTTGAGACATTGAATATTGAATTCTCTTTATCTGTCACTTCTCCTCATGAAACTAACAAATACCACAGATGCAACTTCACGCTCAAGATGGACGAAAATTACAGAGAGTACAGGAGAGGCCAGGAGAAAGTTGACGTCGTTTTTGAGCGCTCGGCAGCTGTAATTGAGGAACTCAAGGCAACTTTTCAGAACGACGATTATGGGATGCGCCTGGAGAGCTACATCGAGTTCACGGCAGATAGTATGGCACATCTCGTCTTTGGTTCCAACATGCAAGAACGTGCAGGAATGGGTCTCGATGAGACCATCAAGCTTTGCAGGTTAGAAATTTCCCCTCTCACTTCCAACTCCAGCGTACTGACTTCATGGTAGAGAGGTTTTCGAAGGGAAGAATATCGATCCGACGGAAATCAGCCCAAGAAGTCCAGAATACGCAGCCCAACTGGAGTTCCTCGTCACACAGGGCTTCGAGGAAAATCCAGACGCCTATCATGTTATACGATCCCGCAGGGAAGTCATACAGCATGCCCAGGCACTGAAGCACATTGTAAGTTCCTTTGAAATATCAGCTTTCCCTAGCATTTACTGACCTACATCTAGTTAGATGCCGCCCTGAACAGAGACGAACCTTTGACCGAGGAGCTCATCCGCGAAACGCACCGAATATTGTGCCAGGGCATCGATCTTGATACCAAGACTTCTCTCAGAAATGTTCAGTATGCGGGCCTTTATCGCGATACGATGGCGATGGCGGGGGCGACAGTATTCACCGCACCAGAGAAGGTTCCTGCAGCAATGCAGAGACTCATTTCAGACTTCAATGAGGATATCGAGAACAGAGAGAAGCATCAAGTGAGTACTCCTCGTTGTCTTTGTTGCCTTGCATGATTGCTAAAAACATCTTAGGAAATGGACCCGTTCTACCTCGCAGCCGACATCTGCCAGGACTTTGTCATGATTCATCCGTTCAAGGACGGCAACGGACGCATGTGCCGTCTCATCGCAAATGCTTTTTTGATGAAGTACTCTGGCATTGTCATCAGCATCGGAGAGCATGACCATGACAGAAAGGCGTATCTGGAAATTGCGGAGCTGGCCGGTGATGGTGAGACTGAGGAGCAGGCCAGAGGAACTTGTAAGTGAACTTATCATTTTTGATTGAATTGTGCTGATTCAGGGCGGTATAGTGGCTGGATTCTTCTTGGAGAAAGCAGACAGAACTTTGTCTAAGCTAAGGGAAAATTGGCTGCAGTGAAGAACAAGCAGTGAAGTACTTTACTTGGTCCGATTACACAAGGGACTAATTGAAAGTCGTTGGAATGATTCAGGGACTTTGCAAATTTAGGATAGCAATGTCACATACCCGTTTCATGACTTTACATGAGGACTTCGACCGAAACAGATTTAATCCGCCTCGATTTAAAAATGTACCTATATAATGCTTGAGGTTGTTGGTGAGAATACGCGACCCCCAGGAACCCGGGCCAGGGACAGCAGGGATATACTTGTAGCATCGCATGCTCCGTAGTCCTGTTACTTGCGGCTAATTCTAACCCCCGCACCTAATTCCGGACAGATTGAATAAAACATACAATTACCGCAATATAACTAACTATTTGATATCCAGCATTGATGACATTTACAAATATAATTCCTACCCTATTCTGAATGGCATGGTAGTTCAACCCAGTGTAACATGCCCGCTGAGCCCCAACGACGCCGAAACAGTACGGTCAAATGTCAGCGGTGTGGTCAAGAGTTCAGTCGCTCTGAACATTTGACTAGGCATCTGCGTACTCATACGAACGACAAACCATATATCTGTACAATTTGCGGGAAGGCATTCTCAAGATCGTAAGCCACTCTCCAAGCCTTCGAGTCATTTATTAAGTCACAGACTGACCTTGATATTAGTGATGTCCTGAATCGGCATCATGCAGCCCATCACGGCCCTGGTTCCATCGACCAGCGGTCCGGGCCAAATTTTCGAGCATGTTTACCTTGTGCAACGGCAAGGGTAAAGTGCTTGGGCTCACATCCATGCCAGCGATGCTCTGCCAAAACTATTGAATGCTGTTATCCCGACTCTGGAAGACCACGCCAGCAGCCTCCAGCTGCGGAAGGCCAGGAGGTAGACATGATTGGACTCATGGATTCAGGACCAAGTCCCAGTGTCGTGGATGGAACACCATTTGTGACGACTCGATTGCAGGATTCTCACAGCGGGGATAGTATCCAGCCTACTCCATTTTTGGCTCCAGCGGCGGTTCAGACTGACCAGACAACTTCGCAACACGCCAATCTATTGGATGATAACAGACAGAACCTCCCAGCACAATCGCTTGGTATGTCTCCTGGCGCAGGTGGGCCCTACGGAATGCCTACTTTACCAGCACAACCTTCCACTCAAACTTCACGTGATCTGAATCACCAGTTTCCAAACAATTCCCTCAACAGTGCTTTGACTAGCTACCCTTCTCTCAACCCTTATGATTTTGGACTCCTGTCTAATCAATCGATGGAGCTACCTGAACTAGGCAATTGTGGTTATTCCGCGATTAATTGGTTATCCCCCAAAGACCTTGGGTACAGCGAGTTCAATTACCAGGCTCAGTACTTTGATGTCGATAATTTCAATTTATGGACAGAACCAGTCGATCAGAGTATAATGCCACAGACTCATGGCGCTGGAGAGATTATCACAATAACTCAGAGTAATTCACATGTATCTGATGAGTGTCGAGGAAATAAAGTACCAATGAACACAGACAGCGTCCAGCAAATGCTCAGCTTACCCGTTTCGACACCGAGTATTGACTGTTCTATGAAATGCAGTATACCTTCCAAATCCTCAAACTTTTATCTCAATGGTGCCGGTGGAAGGGAACCGCGTTATGGCAGGCTTCGAAGGCATCGTGTTGACTGGGAAGGGAAAGAAAACACTCCCCTTGCTGAGCTCGAGACGGAATCTAGCAACGAAAATCACATGTCTTTTCCATCGTCCATGGAGAATTGCTTGAAAGGTAGCGAAGCGGATTCTACCACTGGCATCTCACAACGTAATCATGAAAAGATCAGCCATGAGTTTCACACAGCCCAATCTGGAAGTAACCATGCTTCTGATCGCGAGCCGCTCTACTTCCCATCAATGGGCATTTTCAATATGACTAGACAACTTTACTTCGAGTCCTTTCATCCAATCTTCCCACTGCTTCACGAAAGCTCTCCATCAGTCAGTACAGAGTCCTGGCTAGTAGAACTTGCTATCGCTGCTATCGGCGTTGGATATCTCGGCACCAGAGCTTCACAGCAATGCAGTGAAGCATTCATAGATCTCTTGATCAATTGTCTCGAACGGACTGGTACCTCCGAAAATTACCACAGCATAGGGTCGGAACTCCGACCAGGTTCTCTTGACATAATACAAGCCCAGATATTGTGCTGTGTCGCGATGTACCACAGCAGGAGTCTAGAACTGGTGGAGAAATCAGTTTCGATGCGATCTCAGTTAGTGGGGTGTTGCTTGCGTCGGAAACTAATTTCAATGTCAAGAAAAGAATCAACGGACCCCTACCACCAGAGAGACGATACATGGCGAGAGTTCATCCTGAAGGAATCCAAGACTCGTGCCGGATACTGCATACTCGTAAGTTAGGCTCTCTGCATTCTCAAATTTCCCAACTGGCTAAGAAGTGGACCACAGTTGCTCGATTGTCTGATGTCGTATCAGTCAGACTTTCGACCGCAGATGCGACTGGAAGATGCACGAGCACCTCTGCCTTGCAGTGAAAATATTTGGGAAGCCTGTGACGAGACCTCTTGGCAGCAAGCACGCTCGCAGCGCCTAGGTATGTTCCTGACTGGTCCTGTATCTTTGAATCAGGAGTAATGCTTAGTACAGGAGAAAGTCCTTCTTTACTAGTGGCGCTAGAGTCACTTTACAAAAATAAAACTGTGGACCCTGATGTCAGCGAGTTCGGAAAGATCATGCTCATTCACGGCCTTTATCATCGGACGTGGGAAGTAGCAAGATATCACAGAGACACACTATCGAACTGGATTCCATCAGTTCCTGGGACGCGGGCCGCCTCTCCAACAACACAGGATTCGATTACCGAATGGCTACCGCGGAATCCAATTTTCTCGAAATGGCGGAACAGTGCTTGCGACTGTCTGGACGTGTTGCACTGGTCGGCAAACAGTCACGTCGCCCAACGGGCAGGAATTGAGCACCCCACAATACTCCATCTTCATCTTGCAAGACTCCTCCTTCTCACACCGGTGTCAACAATCCAAAGCCTATCTTCCTTGGTACTTCAAAATTCCAGGAGCAATTCTGTATCGCAGGAGACATTACAGGCACAGTACCACGAAGATCGTAGCGAAGTATTGCGATGGTTTATTCAAGACCAGTATAAAGCTCGTCTGGCGCTCGTACATGCGGGTGCGATATTCTGGCATGTTAGACGGTACAGCCATGACAGTATGCTGGAGCCATTTGCGGTACTTTTGTCTACCTTGGTTGTCTGGGCATATGCCACATCTTCGCAGGCAATCGATCAGCAGCATCGGCAAGGACTTGCTAAAACAGGAAATAGTAGGCAAGATCAAGGAAATCTGGATCTCTCTCGAAGCCAGCAATCCAGCAAAGATTCAGAGGATGACTTGGTCGACCTACCCTTCATCAACCTTGATCGACTATGTGACGATGAGCTTATCCAGATTTACGTTCTTCACGGGTCTAGAATGAAAGGGTTCATGGCTGGTATTGGAGACATATGTAAAGAAGGAGCAGTGGTCAAGATTCTTCGGGAAGGTGCTAAGATCATTGCTTGCAATGGTACGCATCGAGGCCGCTTTCTGCAGGCTGGCGGCGAGCAGAGTTCGAGTTCAATGGCTGTGCTTCCAACCTGGGGAATTGGCGTGAGGCATGCTTTATTCTTGCGAGAACTGGCTGATGTAAGTCAACGGCGCCTGGTTTAAACCGGGTACCCTCTTGTTACTATGATGAGATATACGATTATGCAAGTACCTAGGCGCATCTACTTGTAGATCTTTTGGATGTCAGCGGGGATGTAAAGACACGCTGCTTACTCAATTAACGCACGTCTAAAGGCAAAATGCTGTTCTGCTGACATTGTCACATTCTCATCGCATAGGCCAGCATAATTAAAGCGTTCCTACGCGATTTTCCGGTCACGTCGACTGTTCATCTGCTCAAGAGGCCGGGATGCTCTATTTCAGCGCCTACTGTTAACCACAGTCACAGCCGAACACATCGAGAGGCCAAAGCAGTTGAGAGTACGGACATCATTTAACGGCCTCTCTTCATAATCATTGCAGTGCTTGGTTTGACTGGGCATTATTTAGAAACTCACCTAGATATCTTATCTCCAGCCGGAGTTCCTCCCTATCAAAAATCACAGCACAGATACTTGTACCTCTCCCTACTACTCGGTTTCTTCAGAAGTCTGAACCTACCGGGGTTATTTCTAGGGAGGCGAGGAGATTATCACAGGGGAGAGCTTTACTAATCTCTTAATTTAGAGAGCTTAATTTAATTTACAGAAGACTTAATACTAATTGTATAATTCTAGCTCAGACTTTCAGCTAACTAGGTACACTAGGTCATATGAACTTCATATCATATAGTCTACTCATTAAACGCACTAGCAATTTAAATCCATCTTTTCTCTCCTAGTATAGCTTTTAATTATTATCTTATAGTGCTTAACAATTTCAAGCTTTTCCGACTAGGACCTACTTCTGCGGCACTCGTCAAGTTGTTTAAATCACGTGTATCCGATAGGCCAGCTAGAGTCTCCGATTTGTATCGCCCGAATTCTTGGTTAAGAGGAGATGGCCCGACTTCCTATTGGCCAAATGCAGATATTGGTCAATCGGAGGTAATAGATTCCCAATAGCTCAATTTCAAGTTGGCACTCGATGCGCATCTCTCGCATCCTTCTTAACCACTAAACTAAATACAAACAAAAGAATGCTAATAGACATATATCTTAGTCTACCAGAAAGTCATAGTTAAAGAAAGTAACTCATCATACAGCTAGATCGGTAGATCCAGCGTAAGAGCGATTCAGACAATATCGAGAATCTTAGATTACGGTGCTAGGTTTTCAGAACCCCCCTCGCGAAGATAATCAGGAGGTCGTAAGGGGGAAAATCAAGAATGCGGAGAGCGTGAAGATGAAGTAGATGGAGCGAAATGTTGCTGTGAAAAGGTATGGATATGGGTTTAAAAAAGAAGATGGTTATAGGAGGAATTGAGGGAAATGAGAGATCCGGTTCTGAAAGAGGAGAGAGGAAGGGGAGTTGAGGAAGGGGAGAGAAAGAGGAGGAGAGGATTTGGGAGGAACGGTTGGACTGGGGGATTACTGGGTATAAGGTCAGGTAGGTGTTACGGAATTTGGTAGCGGTAGGGCGCATCTTGGTTTTCGACTCCGTGGTCAAAGAATAGAGTGATACTCAGGCACTAAGGTTCCCGGATCTGTATCTGAATTATAAAGATTTTAAGATCTCACTTGGCTGGCTGATCTTTCCCAGGTTCCCAACAACCTATGAGCCAATGCAATCGCTTGAGGTCTCACCATGATCCAAAGATCGAATGACCGGTCGAAATTGCTTAGGTGTGAGCTCCAGACTCGAGTGACTTAACACGATTCTGTTACTTTATCATGCTGATTTTGCATTGAATTTTCGTGGAAATGTGTCTACGGCATGATAAATTTGCGGGATGCTGCGTATGCAGGCATGCGATTTGATATGCGGATCAGGATATTCGGATATATCGAATGCCACGATATGCAAGATCTGTTCTTCTAAAGTTCCAAGTCAGCTCTATCGGGCCAATGGCATGAAAGGGTTTGATTAACTGGTCAGTTAAGTGGCTACACGTGGAGAGCTTTCCGATGGTGTTGTTATTCATGATCTTGCAAAGACACGAGATACATAGCTGACATAGAAGTATGCTTTACGAACTTCTAGGATCAGAATACCTCACCATACTGTAAAATCAAAGATTGTTGGTTTGCTCAACCCGAATAAGCGAAAGAAAAGTTCGATTTGTTTCCGCAAGGAAGCTGAAGGTCCTCGAGTGAAGCTTCGAGGACGCCAAAAGAATGTGAAATATCATAACTGTGCGGGATGATGCACAATCTACTTTTCACCTTTTTATTCTAGATGATTGGAGAAAGGTGATTTCGTTCCAAGCAGGTGAAAGGGAGGTCCATTTTTCCCACATTCCTCATCTCTCAAAAAATTTCAACAGAACTCAACAACAGAAACCAAGAGAAGCTGCCTTCAGTCGCGACAGTAACTCATTGCAACCACTTACCTATCCTTCCAAATCCTTCAGGTCACCATCAAACCACCCGAAGCCATCAAAATGTCGAAGCCAGCCCCAACCCAGCTTTCGTTCTTCCAAGCCATCTTCGCCAACATGAAGGAGGCTCCTGATGTACGTATGCCATGCCTAGATAGACACTATAGAAAATCATTATACTAACAATAAGCTCCCCTACAGGTCGACTGGGATGCCATCGCCGCTCAAGCTGGTTACAACTCTGGTGGCACCGCCCGTACCCGATTCGGACAGATCCGTCGAGAGCTTCTCAAGGGAGGTGGAACCATGGCCGTCAAAGCCCCAGGCAAGCCACGTGTGAAGAAGACTCCTGCCGAGACCGCCGCAGCTCGCAGTGGAATGAATACGACCGCCTCCAAAGTCACCAAGTCTAAGCCGGTCAGAGGTGGAAAGAAGGCTGCTGCAGGTTCGGGAACTGCTAGTGCGAAGCTGGAGAAGGATGAGGAGATGAAGGGTGATGAGGAGAATGAGGAAGCTGATGATGTTGATGATGAGATGGAGGCTTGAAACGCCGAGGTAGAACTGCTGAGATCGTTACCATGATCGAGATGAGAACACACACGTGACATCAATCTGTTCGTAGACTACAGTGGAAGAGTTAATCGGAATAATTGAAGACATCAGAACCTACTCTCTCCGTACATCTTATTTAAAGGCCTGTTTGGCTCGGAAGTGACGAAGAAGAAGCAATACCAAAACGACGAGACTACGAAATCCGACTTCGTGGCTTCTAGAAGTGACGAAACTGTTTGGACTAGAGCCTCTACTTCGTTATTCATCCTATGATTTTGAAATGTTCCTTGTTTCTCCTAATTATACTAAAAGTAGAAGTTCATAAGAATCCGTCAATATATCCTCTATATAAAGTTTCAGCTCGTTATATGACCCATATCCCGTAATATAGCTAGTTATATGACTACTTCTTTTATTATAAATATTACTATTGCAACTATACGTGTAAAGCCACTCTTATAATATCTTTATAGCCTCCCTCCGAGTATTTACCTCCTACCGTAGCATCTTATAGTTGGGCGAGCAATGAATTGGTATCTTCTTTGGACTGTATAGTATTAGCAGCGCGCGCTTTTGCTTTCTTCGGAGGCATGATTATCTACTGTATAACATAGTAGAATCGTTGTTGTGTTATTGGCTGGCTTTACGGTTTTAGCATCTGGTATAATGTTGTCCTAATGTTGTCCTTAACAGGATCCTCAATCCAGGAAATAAGGACACGCACGGCACAGGTAGATTTTTATTTTAGTAGAGTTTAGGTGGCGAAGAAGAACGGGACTATGTGCTTCGTCACTTCTAGAAGTGACAACTTCGTCACTTCCGAGCCAGTCAGGCCTTTCCCATCTCACTAAATTAAAGTTCAAAGGGTCTACCAGGCCTTGCATCACAGAAATTGCAGGATTGCCACCCCTGGAAAACCCCCCATCGCGCTACCCCACACAATCCCTACCAAGTATACATCGGACGATAAGCACCGAAACCAAAGTTTCTTTAAAGTACGATGGTTTATGCGATGGTACCTAATGTAGCAATACTATATTAGCGGAATAAATCTCCGCCTTTAGACTTTTTTCAATCAAGGAAATGTTCGTCGGATGTTCGAGACTCTCCGGAACCTTTGATGTCTTTAGGTAAGTAGGCCCTTCTGCGTCGCCGTCGATGGAATATACGGCATGGATAAAGCCGCCGGCTAGCTGTTCAGAGAAGTGTATCGTTCGAACTGGTGTTGTATTGATTTTTTCACAGTGATAGAAATATAGGTGAAGGTTACTTCGTTAAGGTTCTATAAAACGCAGGGAGACCCTGTATACTACTGTACTTACTGACATACTAAGTAGATATAGAGAGAGTCGGCTGATCGTCTTCCGATTCTTCTAATCGCGGAATCTGCGGATCAGCTCAGTCTCTTTGACGAGTAATGAACTGTGGCTTCTCATTCATCACTTGTACACAATACAAGAATGCCCACCAGAATTCGATTTAGCCATATGGATCTAAGTGGTGGAACTTACATTTCCCCCGGCCTGGCGTTGCCTTTCCCCGCGCGCATGCTACTGCAGAGAAGGACCTTCATGTAATTAGCTACCCACGGGACAGGATACAACGTAAAATCAGACCATAGTGTATGCGCACCTATGAGCATTGTGTTTATTTCATTCCCCTAATCTAATTCTACCGTAACATCTTAGCTGTGGAGTCGCTGGCTGGGCCTTTCTTCCTCGCTGCCAAACACAAACATCGCTTCAGGGATCGACCATGCATGGTATAAGCGTTCCCGCAAGTTCCTGTTCAGCTCATAAGGCTAATATATGCTCGTATTCACGGCCCTTTTCCCCAGTCATGATTGGAGTGAGCGTCGCAAGTTTTCAGAAATAGCGGTAGGGAGTAATGTTTATTTTTCCGTTCAAGTCAATTCCACCACTAGGCATAAGTATCCAATCAATCTGCGGGCACACATGGTATTACTACTAGTGGTACGTAGTTAGAGCCAATATACCTATATATAAAGCGTTCTGTCACATATTATTTACCTTTCGTTCTCAAGCGTTTACTCCCCGTTAGGATTGTGCTATTATCATGGGTTCCAATTGTACCAAGCCGGACTTGTCAAGGCACAGTATCTTCCTTACACTCATTATCTACGCCGCACTTCTGGTTTCTACCGCCGTTGGGCAAGTCGCTCCTGTTAAAGCAGAGACTGGAGTGTCAGCCTACGCCTTCGACCTCAATGAAGTCACCTTGGACAGTGGCCGATGGCGCGAAAATGAAGTACGAACAACGAACTATCTGAAATTTGTCAACATCGATCGCCTACTTTACGTCTTTCGCGTTAACCACAAACTTTCCACCAATAATGCTCAGTCGAATCATGGATGGGACGCACCAACCTTCCCATTTCGTTCTCATATCCAAGGTCACATACTCTCTGCCTGGTCTCAATGCTTTGCCCAACAAGGCGACGCCCTATGTGCCAGTCAAGCCAAGAAGTTTGTTGTGGAACTCCAAAAGTGCCAGAACAACAATCGGGCAGCCGGATTTACAGCAGGCTATCTATCTGGATATCCAGAGGCCGACTTTGTCAATCTCGAAGCTGGAAAGCTGACTGGTGGCAACGTCCCGTATTATACAATACACAAGACTATGGCCGGTCTCCTGGATACCTGGCGCCTTATCGGAGATACCAATGCCAAGGCAGTGCTCTTGTCTCTGGCAGGATGGGTCGATGCTCGTACATCCAAATTGAGCCTGCAACAGATGCAGAACGTCCTGAATACTGAGTTTGGTGGTATGAATGCTGTATTGGCTGATCTCTATTACATGACCGGTGACACCAAATGGATTACTGTTGCTAAGCGCTTTGATCACAACTCTGTTTTCGGTCCGCTTGCCAACAACCAAGACCGTCTTAGTGGTCTCCATGCGAATACCAATATTGCGAAATGGATCGGTGCTGCAAGAGAATTCAAAGCAACAGGCAATGCCACCTATCAAAACATCGCCCGGAATGCTTGGTCAATCACCGTCAACGCCCATACCTACGCCATCGGAGCGAACAGTCAAGCAGAACACTTCAAGGGCGCAAATGTGATTGCAGGCTCCCTCACGAACGACAATGCAGAAGCTTGCAATTCCTACAACATGTTGAAGCTCACTCGCGAGCTCTGGGTTAGTAAGTAGCAGATCTTCTCTCTCTTTTCAAAAGCGACACTTACCTGCCCGGTAATGGTTGCGTTTGTGCAGTGTCTTTATTTGCTCACTTCGAAACCAAAACTGACGAATATTGCAGTGAATCCAAGCTCGACAGCTTACTTCGACTTCTATGAGCGTACTCTCATCAACCACTTGATCGGGCAGCAGAATCCAGCAGACAGTCACGGTCACATCACCTATTTCACGCCACTTAAAGCGGGAACAAAGAGGGGAGTTGGTCCAGCTTGGGGTGGTGGTACTTGGAGCACTGATTATAGCACTTTCTGGTGCTGTCAAGGTACCGGCGTCGAGACCAACACCAAGCTCGCTGACTCCATCTACTTTCACGATGCAACATCGCTCTACGTCAATCTCTTTGCTCCATCCACCCTCAATTGGAAGGCGCGAAGCACAGTAATCAAGCAAACGACAACATACCCCGTCACCGACACCACAACACTCAAAGTCACTGGCACGGGATCTTGGACGATGAAAATCCGCATCCCAGCATGGTCCTCCGGCGTCACAATTGCTGTGAATGGCGTCAGTGCCGGCGTTACTATCACTCCTGGTACTTACGCTGCAATCACACGGAGCTGGGCTACTGGCGACACTGTAACTGTCAGAATACCTTTGGGTTTCCGACTAGTCCCCACCCCCGACAACCGCGCCTTGGCCGCCATCGCATATGGACCCACGGTCCTCAGTGGAAACTACGGCTCTACGGCCCTCACCTCGAATCCAAGCTTGACGCTCTCCACACTAAAGCGCACCAGCCCAAACACCCTTTCATTCACAGCTACAGCTAATGGCCAGACCGTAAATCTGGGACCTTTTTACGATGCTCAGGGTTTCAACTACGTAGTCTACTGGGCTGTATCTGGGTCCCTGCCCGCAAAGACAGCACACAAAGCGACAGTTTAGGAAGGATGATGAGCAGGGAAAATTTTTGAGGTTCTTGGGTGCGGGTCAAACCCGAGAGACATTTCTTCGTTGTAGATATTATGGCTCTAGAAGAATACAGTTCTACTGATCAATGCTGTGCTTGCCTACTGCTTTAGCGATTTTACTTCAACATCATAGCTGTACCGCAGTCAATCATATATGGCTATCAAGCTGTCAGCAAAAACCAGAATAAATGCAGACTTGATTTATATTCCCCTTACCGAATTTCAGCCGCGCGACTTACAACTTTGGAATGGAAAGTTTTGTTGCACGTCGTGAAACTTCAATCTCATACTGATATCTGGCGGCTTTCATAAAGTGATAATCTCGGATGCCTGAAAAGATGATGGGAATTAGATACAATGCTTACAATTGATGGTCTTGTAACATCCAGGAGCTGATGTCTGTATAGGTGCGCGCTTGCTTGTGTTTAGCAGTCAGATGTTAGGGACTCAATCTGCCTTCCCTGGCAGTTCGGCTCGTGCGAGTGGAATTTGGAAAATCAGAAAGCTCCTGCATCACTGACGCGGGTAAGCAAAGAGCAAGTTATTCACTCATAAAGGTGTTCAAGATGTCTGCCTAATGTGCTGCTTGAGGAGTTTGAGTGGTTTACTTTCTAGCTAAGCGAGACTCCTTCTCCATCGTCGATTCCATCTCTTTAAATCTTCCCTCCCCCTCCTACTGGCCACTTTCTTCAAACTTCGCAACCAACGAACTTCTGCCGCAACTTTGTAGCGCAAAAAGTTTTCATCTTGCAAGTCAAGGACAATTTCGAACGATGTAAGCGCTTCTCGATCGTCCCTTCTTCGATGCGAGACCGCAAAGCGAACTCGAGTTCCTGATATATGCTCCAAGAACTTCAGCTTACAGTTGCTTGCAGACCAAAAGAAAACCAATTCCAGCTCCAACGCAAGCTATACGACTCACGGCACTGTAGCAGAATTGCTGACTTGTAAATAGAATGACTACCCGTGCTCCCACCCCGAGAGAGGCATTCTTCTTTCTCACTATCATGCAATGCATGAAAAACAAGCCAGATGTAAGTCACACCTTTGAATATCCCTGCGTGAATGCTTCTCGATCACTGAATATCATCTGAAAGTGAGATCGTCTGGCTCAGCACCCCATGATAGCATAAGCTTCCGCTTCTCCCCATGTGCCCTGAAGCTTCTCAGTTTCCTCCTCCTGTACTCTATGTACCTTACTGAAATCATCTGCAGGTCGATTGGGATCTCGTAGCCACTCGCGCTGGTTACTCCAACGCCAACTCTGCCAAGGTCCGCTTTGGACAGATCAAGAAAGCAATCGGCGCCACCGAAAACGGCGGTCCAGCATCCTCAACTCCCACCAAAGGCAGCGCAAAGAAGGATAGCACTATCGGAAGCGGTACAAATACCACTCCCAGCAAGGTCACCAAGCCTCGTACTCCAAGAAAGCCAAAGGCTGCCAAAGTCAAGCCAGAGCCCGAGCCAGAGGCTGAGGCTGAGGCTGAAGAGCAGGATTATGAGATAGTCAAGGATGAGATTGATGAGCTTGCTGAGGGCGGTGATGATGATGCTTATGAGTTCGAGTCTCCTCTCCATGAGAAGCTGTTCAAGAATTACCAGATGGGTCAGTACGATGATGATGAAGTCGAGGTCGAGGATGAGTCAAAGTGAAATTATCACCAAGTTCGCCGTCTACAACACTTCCAGTAAGTTGAATTACCCAGCGAAAGTTGTTTCAAAATCTCTGATGCACACTCTAGATCATTGTTGATGGACATCGAGACGGATCGGTACTTCGGGCTGAAGATCACCTTTACAATGGAGTCTGGCGCAAATGGGGATATGGATCTGGCTTTCGTATTTGATCTTTCGCTACAGACAGGTATGTTTTTGATGCGAGCGGATACACATAGAAATTGCGACAAGCTGCAACGGAAGGAGGATATTTGCAGTAAGCCAAAAAAAAAGGGAGATTTCATCCATCTACCAAATCTTGAACAAGCATAGATCTGTGACTGCGAACCTTCTCTTACTCGGTACAGGTACTTAATTCTTGCATCGAATTTCCTCTTCTGCTCTTCATCACATTCGGGATATCTCTGGCTGCTGGCATATCTTTGGCTGTATCCACGTGACGTGATGAGAACAGGGGTCTAATTAGTCGCATTAAGCGAGTAAACAATGACAGGACCCCGACTCACCGAGGACGTCCACTGCATCAAAGAATATCAAAGCATGGCGAAACCTGAGTCGGCTTCCACACAAGTGCCTCAATTCCAGTAAATTATGTTCTAGAGCATTGAATGCAATATAGTATTCTCGGGTGTAGATCAACTAGCCTTGCATAGCGTAGACTCAAGTGCCTTGCTACGGGCAATGCATAGCGAGAATCAAGCAAGCACGGGACGCTCGAGGTGATCTCAGGACCAAGATTTTTATGATTCCACGAGATCTATGAAAAATTATGAAGTTCGACCCTTCGTGAGCGTGATGCTGCGGATGTTAAGGAATCGCTGACTTGGTGAGTGCCGTACCAAACGATTCAGGACCGTACGATAGGGAGAGGACTTGCAAAGGAAATGCAATACGTTAGAATTTATGTAGTAGTCGTAATCATAAAGTATTATCTGTAGCGAATGTAGGGTGGTGGTTGGTTTCGGAGGTGTGATTGGCTGTTCTTTTGATAGCTACTGTTGTTTCCTTTGCACCGCGGGAGTCTGGGGTGTGAAGAGGTTGGAATGTTGAAATTGTGTAACACCATCCACATGTTCACTACAGGAGCTGTTATATGCGGGCGTCCATCACAGCGAGCTAATCATCCCACCCCACCCTGTCCTCTTCTTATCCCGTACTTGCGAACTTGTGAGATTTACAATTAAATCAGTACCGGCTATGAAAGTAACGATAGTAGAAGAGTCCAAAGTATCTGGAAGATGCTGAAGCTTCGTTATCGGATACCCTCGAAGTTTACATTAGCCATTAAAAATAGGATTGAGGGTTCTGGAAGGCAGAAGTCCATCTATAGTCTAGGTAGGAAGACTTCGGTTAAGAGAGAGGGGGAGGGAAGATTGTAGCTCTGCTTTGAATCTGCCATTTCTATGAGCAGAGCTGGAAGATGCGCACCCTTCCATCAGAAGCACCGGGTAAGATAGCATGGTAGTAGAGGCTTGGGCGGAACAGATGACACTGGGCGGAATATACTCAGTCGGGTATAGGTGAAAGACACCTGGAGAGCATGCGAGACCCGTGCCGGCTGTTGACACCTTGAAATAAAGCCCGCTTTTGAGCAACTCGGAGCTTCTATACTCTTAACCTGATGTCTCGATTGATCATGAATTGGCTTCAACAATTAAATATCATTATAACGACTGGCAAGAACAAACCAGAAAATAACTATCCTTGCATATAGCACGCGCCTTTATATGTTGGTAATTCTCGGTGGTGTCCTTTGTATTCGAAAGGTGAGAATTCATACTTGAATAGATCTCTGCGCTTTAGACTCGGTCTTTGTACTCGTGCGAAGGTTTTCTTAGTGTATTCGAGAAGGTGACATATTCCATGCCCATCGTGAAGATCGTGCTCAAGTGAATGAGAATGTGCACCGATGTTGCAGCCTAACCAATGCAAGCATGCATTTGCATTGTTGATGCGCCCCGGCCAATATCCTGTATAAAGGCTTCCCCACATCCCCCTCTGCATCACTTTCCTTATACCTAACTACCCAACCTCAAAATCTTCAACCCAAAACCATATACAATTTTCCACATACAAAATTGTACTTGCACTTCATCGTATCGACACTTGACGTTTCGAGTCAAGTATCATCACAGCAACAGTAAGTATCCCTTCCTCCACTACACTCCTTTCGTGGGAAGTCGCATTGCGTATGCAGGATCATTGTTGACATTGGACTCTCGCATTGCAGCTTCACGACCACACACCCAAAACCGACCACCCAAACTTCAAGATGTCCGATGTCGATATCACAGCTGCTGCTGGTAAGGCGGAGGCCATGTCCCAGGCCGACACTGATTTCATCCTCGTCTGCATCAAGAATGCTATCGGTGGTGTCTTGACCGTAAGCTTCCTCCTTTCTGCATAGATACATCAGGGAATACACTTTACGAGTTCGAGCTTCGACTTCACATCACATTTCTGAACTCTAGTTCACTGAGATAGACATACTATCTGCGCATATTTTAATATAGTTCTCTGACTATAGCATACGCAAGTATCCTCATCTCAAGCCTAGCATACAACATACTTTCTTCACAGCTTATCATCTCCTCATATTCTCCCACAAACCTCCTACCATCGCCCCCAAAAAACCCAAAACTAACAGCCCCCTCTCCCCCCACAGGTCGACGGCAACAAAATCGCCTCCGAGCTAAACTACACCAACCCACGCTCCGTGACCAACAAGATCTCCGCCATCAAGAAGAAATACGGTCTCCCCATCAGCACGGCCAGCGCCTCCAAGACGTCCGCTGATTTCGCTTCCGCTCCGCTCCGAAAGGCGAAGAAGCCTCCCGGTGCACCAAAGACCCCGAATGGCAAAATCACCAAGCGCAAGACTACCCCGAAGAAGACGAGTGCGAAGAAGGCGGCTGTGAAGACGGCGGTGAAGGTGGAGTCGGAGAGTGAGAGTGAGAAGGCGGATGCTGAGATGGAGGGCGCGAAGGAGGAGATGTGAGTTGGTATGAGAAAGACGGTTGAAGAGGTCTTTGGCTAATGTGGCTTTGTAGTGACGAGGAGGCTTAGGTCAATAACTGGCATATCTGTGCTTGGGGATTTTACTCGAATCAACTTGAGTTCTTAATTAACTTGGTTGCGTTGCTCTTCTTTTGAGTTCCCACACACGAAAAGACTTTAGCTGGATGTTCAGAGGGCTGGATACTCGGGTTGCTTCTTCGAAGTTTAGTCTATGACTAAGGACTAGCATTCACACTCTTGCTCCGAACGACGGTCAGGAGTTTATGATCTGGAGAGGGAAGTGAGATATTGCTTCGTTCTCTGCTTTGCTTTACGTTCTCGGATGGTTTGCGTCCTTTCACTCATTCACGTGGACTGGCTGGAAGATAGATATCTTCTATCAAAGTACCACAAACAATCTAGTGTCTCAATTCGACTACTGCTCATGTGATATTGTGATCGCATGACTCTACTATGCCCAAGAATCATTTCCTGTCAGCCATTGACCTGATCGCTTCCTATCTCTCCATATACCTCATTTCCGGTATTGATGCATAAAAATGACAATGCTTCCAACATCCTTAAATGCACTGCCTGTAAACATTCCCTCCATTCTAAGAGAACAGCTCGGAAAATTATTGCAATTTGATCCTCTGCTTCCAGCCACAATAAGACAAAGACAATGAATGTGCTAGAACTTCCCGTCAGCCACAATAGTCTGTTGTTTTGCCTTCATGCACTAGCGCGTTCGAGCCTGATTTTGCCCGTCCGTCTCGAGACGCTCACCTCTCGAGGCAACTCCCTGTGCATTCGAGAACTTCTTCTACATCACAACAACCAAATCTCTCTGCGCACATCAATCTCTTTCAACAAAGTCGCACTTGCAAAGCTTCTTCTTCTCGTCATACCATTTCTCCAGTCTTCTTGAAGACTCGTTTCCTAGTGAACGCTATTCTCCAAAAAGGTATGTTGACATGACGGCTCTATCTGCCCCTACCAAACCTGCTCCCTTACTTGCCGCTGGAAAGCTGACGATAATCTGTAGACCGAATCACCATCAATCAAGATGGCACCAAAGAAGGCTGCTCCTGCTGCTGCTCCCGTTGGAAATACTACCCTGACCCCCGGCGATGTAAGGTTTCGGATTCCCAACGACTTTCCTACGCCGCCAATCCAAGGCGATTCGCCACCTTCTTGATATAATTTTGAACATGAGTTGTAACTGACTGCTGACCTTCTTTATAGACAAAGATGTTGGCTGTGATCTGTGCCCTCATGGGCGACGTTGCTCCTGTAAGTAGCGTTGCGCTTGCCTCCAGTTTCTCTCCTCTGGTTCCCTTTTCTCCATCACATTTCATGAGCCCTTTGTCAAAGACATAGACATGAGATCGAAGCTGACGCGTTCTACTAGGTCAACTATGACCAGGTTGCTAAGATCTATGGCATGAAGAAGGGTAAGAGCGCACGTCAAGCTTGCAGGAAACTCTTCGAGAAGATTAAGGCCTTCCATCCGGAGCTGGCTGCACAACTCATCGATGGAAATGCTTCCGGATCTGGTGAGAAGGGATCCGATAACACTTCTGAGGAGAATGCCGTTGAAGCCACTGTCGCTGAAGTCGAAGCTGTTGCTGCCCCTCGCTCGTAAGTCCAGTACTATTCGTCTTTCTCCAACTCAGATCTGGGGTGTCTCCACAACCTTTCTGTCTTTCTTCTTCATACAAGCACTGACCTATTTTCAGCAAGCGCGCCAAAGTCGCAGACAAGCCCGCTACCAAGGTCACTGTTGGAAAGAACACTGCACCAAAGAAGGCCGTTGCTGAAAAGAAGGTTCCTGTCGCCAATAAGGCTCCGGCCAAGAAGGCTGCCGCTAAGGCTGAAGTCAAGGCATGTTTATCTCTCTCCAGTGGCATCAGTATTCAGGCTGACCTTGATACTAGACCAATGCCGAGGATGCTGGCGAGAAGCTCGAGGAGGCCAAGCCAATGGAGAAGGTTGTCACCGGTGGTAAGATTCCCATTGCTCACGTTGATGACTCTCTCCCATCCGTTTCTTCATCAAGGGAAGCTACTCTGGCCGAAGATCTTATTCCCGAACTCGATCAATCAGTTGCTGAGACTTCCTCCTCCTCGTCTGCTGCCTCAACAGCTGGCCACTCTGTTACCGAGAAGTCTCTAGTTGTTGCTGCCGTTGAGACTCACGAGTCCATCTCTGAAGCTAGCGACGATGTTTCCATGCTCAATGAGCTTGCAGCCACAACTTCTTCTGCCAATGCCGAAGCAGCCATTCTTGCTCACAAGGAAGAAGAGCTCACCGTCGCTACAAGTGTTGCAGTGTCTGCTCTCTCCTACTTCGCCTCCGAGCAACTCTCCATGACCATCAACGGTGTCGATCACTCTTACGATAATCAAGACATCATCAACGCTCAACTCCACGGCATCACACTCGAATATTACATTCTCTGGAAGTTCGAGAATGGTATTGATCGTGCGACTGTCGAGGGCCGTTAATACTGATTTCGAATCTTCGGTACAACTTTCTTTGTTATACTTCTCGAACCGAAACATTACTAACGTTTGCGTCGCTACAGAGAATGCCTAGATATCTAATTCATGAGTACCAGCACGTTTTTTGCGCAATCTTCTTAGTCCGGCGAATCTCGAGTATAATCGATAGCTTCGGCTATCAGTTACGAACAGGGCTGGCATGGATAGATACCTCAAGTTAAGTGATGGATACACATAATGATGGATATCGGGGTTTTCTTCAATTTTTTGCTTCTCAGGATGAGCAGTAGCTTCAGGAAGAAGCTGGGGCGTTTTTGTTTTTGCTCGCAGCATGGATCGAGTGTTCTTCCATGCTTTGTGTTTCTCAACATGAGGAGTTTGCGCGAAGGAAGCGGAAGGTTGATTACTGCTCGCAGCACATCTTGTAATCCTAAGCTTTCAAGGCTTCTGAAGGCGTGGTCATACCGAATGTTGATAAGCTGCATCGAGGCGGTTGACATGAGAATCTGCAATCGAAATAGTCATTCTTTCAAATCTTACATTGATGTCGTGAAGGCAACGTGCTGCTTGATTGACCATGTAGCATTCCGTCGATTGCCCCCTGCTTACTGACTCAACATATTCAGCTCTTTGAACGGTTGAATAGGTTCCCCTTCAACAATTGTAATTATCTTTGCAAGCCTCTTCAGGTTGGCTTGCTCTGCGTTTACCTTTTGCAATCGTTTCTGGCGTGAAAGCACATCATGGCCAGCAGTGATAAATCTGCACCTAGACTTTGAATGACAGAGAGGTAGGCATTAGACTCAAGGCAGTCCTACTATCTTTAAATTCAAGACACCTCCCAGCTTTTAATCATCCCAAAGTGTCAGTACTATTCCTGCAGAAGACTCGGTCCATCCACTCCGCACATCTGTCGGTCATCTCGAGCAATATCTGAACCCTTGCCCTCAATCCACTGTAGCACTAAATCATCAAGGATCGCAGCCTGACTCGCTCTCGGTCCCCAAGATGGCTCCCGCTTCCAACGAAGAGCAGTTCAAATTCCTGATCAGCTGTATCCGATACAGCAACAACGGAAAAGTATGGTTGACTCGAAGGCGAGACAGAGCAATGCTCACATCTATCAACAGGTTGATTTCAGCCAAGTTGCAAAAGAATGCAAGATCGTCAGCAAAGGCGCAGCGTAAGTCATCCACCCATCTTCGATCCTTTGCACCACCCTTAGACTGTCCAGGAATCCAGAGCTGACCCACCCCATTTCCCAGTGCCAAAAGATACGAACGCATGATGCGAGCCCACGGTATCGCATCCAATGCAGCAACCGGCAAGCCAGGACCAATCCGCAGCCTCAAAGCCCAACGCAACGAGTCTCTCGCATCTTCCTCCTCCTTACCTCCAATATCCAAGAAGCGAAAAGCCGATCCCTCCCTCGATGAAATCAATGCCGGAGATGATGATGAGGGGTTCAGCACTGTTAAAAGAGAGCCAGTGGCTTCAAGCAAAGAACACTTCGTAGTCAAGGAGGAAGAGCAACATCGACAACTGCCAGGTCAACTCAGTCTGGAGGATGCGGCGGATTTGATGCAATATTACGATACGCCGACTGGATATGCTGGCATTGGTGTGGGTATGGGTATTGGGATCGATGATGGCTATGATGGCTATGATGGCTATGATGGAGAGTATTCGCCTGCTCCAAGCTATGGAAGTGGCATGCCAGCTTCCAGTATGGGAGGAGGATCGAGTGTTGATGCAATGTATGGAATGGACTCGCAACGGCCGTATGGATTGCCCTTGCACCCTTCTTATGGTAGTGCCGGTATGAAAGGAATGCAGAGCAGCGAGCTACCGAGGATGTCATATCGTCCGCTGATTCAAGGCTCGTCTGATGATCAGGGACGAGCAGATAGTCCAGTCATTGTTGAGTGAGCATTTGTGTGTCATCCAGCAGATTAGGTTGGCAGCAGCTTAGGTATCATGTGTTGGAAATGTAGTGGAGTTCTTGCTTTCTTTCCTTTTTGGATTATGGACAAGTCGCTCCTTCTTCTTCCGTAATCCGTAATGCATGTTTCCCCATCTTGTACACAAAGGAGCAATGCAGGCAGCATTTGAACATTGTACTGAACATTGCATCTGATCTCCTTATCTGGCAGGTATATCCTCATCCAGTTTAGTTAAGGCATTGCAATCGCGATGCGTCTGCAATTTGATTGAGTCTCTGCACATTGTACGATTCATCATAACCGAGCACGTGACCCCTGCTATTGTCAACATCCTACTCGGTCTTGGTTGCAAATTTTCCCATTCTGACCAAAGTCGCCAAAAGTTGCTTCCTATTGTGGTGAAAATCCCCGGTGCTCCCCGATAGCCACGGTTTGGACCTGTGCTGGCTGCGAAGAATTATCTTGCTTTCAGGTTGGTCTTCTTTCTCATGGACGACAGCAAATTGCCGACGAACACTTCAAGACCCTGCAAGCCACACAAGAGATATCGATTGCTAAATAGCATTCACTTGTGACAAAGGTCTTCTAGTCTGTCTGCAGGTGAAATAGAAGAGTGATTCCTCAAAGTGAAGCACTTCACTGATGTAATTCAGCATCTCAAAATGCCAAACAGATCACTACATCCTCCGTTCTCAGAGACGTATGTCCTTCCAAGAACAAAGTATGGATTGCCAGTCACACTAGACATGTTCGTAAGTGAATCCCAGCTGTAATTCACCGATTTACTGCAACTTCCAAATTCTCCTTTCAGAAGACCTCGAGACCTCAAGACCTCGCTAGCCAAAGAAACTATGCTAATCGCTCGAGGCTGAGTAGGAAGATAATTCCTTTGTCAACGACAACGAAGACCACAAAAGCCGATGGTGGGAGAAAGTCTGGGCTGAAGAAGAAGCCAGACAACGCCGTGAGCAGCAGGAACGACAAGCACGCGGCCTTTCTCTCGAAATAGATCGTACTCAACAATACCACGCCACCACAGACGAAGAACTCAAAGGGTACATTATCTGGCAGCAGGAAAGCGAGGCTCTTGAGCGAGAGCAGGCTCGAGAGCGAAGGCTCCAACGAGCAGCTAGAGAAGCAGAGAGCATCATGGAAGCGCCAAAGAGGAAGAGGGGTGAGAGGATCATTGTGAAGATGGAGTTGAGTCCTAAGAGAGGAACTGAGGAGAGGAAGAGAGTTACCCCGTGGGAGTTTGAGGATGAAGTGTTGGAGGAGGTTGAGGATGGTATTGTTACAGTGATGGAGCTTGATACCCATGAGCATAAATACTCTGCTGGGGATCAAGACAAGATGGGTACAGTGACGGGTATGGGGGACCAGGAGCATAGGTTGATGGAATGGTTCAAGACTGTCCGGAAGTAAGAAGATGCTGCTTGCTTGCTTATTTGATAGGAGTCTGCGGGAAACGCAGAGCCTTGGTATTAGGTTGGGTATTGGAAATAACGGCGAGAGCACCGGCGGCGTAAAGGTTTTCGAGACATGGATATACCCCTCCGTTCAAGAGTTAGAGCATGAATTCAATGATACTGATGGTTTTGGTGATGCTTGTGTTGTGATGTTGACCTCAAGCCCCCCTGAAATCTGGGACCCTGGATTGAAAAGTAAGTTGCGGCTCCAGCACATAGACCTCTCGTCTCGATATTAAATGTAGTACAGTGAGATCTACGTAGCAGGGTCATTGGATCTTGATGCCATGATGAGCGAAGAGACACGCGTCCCTGCTGTCCATCTTGTTGTTTGGCAATAATGTGAGCAAAGAAGCAGAGCTCTCCAACTTTTCAATGCTTCCGGGTGGTAAAGCATCTCAATATTCCAATGCCGCAGAGCCTTACTGTCTCAGCCAAAAAGCGATGTCCAAGTTATTGATATGCTTGCTAGTCACCACACAGAATACATGTGCCCAAATCTCCTTGTGGCTTGTATTGAATCCTGCTCTGGTATGCGAGAGTGGCCTGTAATGAGGGCGTCTGTGAAGAAGAAAGGATATGATTTGCTTTGAAAAGCTTTGGCAGCTCGTATTCTTTCATGCCATCGAGCTATGTCCATCTATTGAGCACAATTCTACAGAGATGTCAGCAAGCTCGCAATCAGATACTTTAGGTAAGAGACTGGTGTTTGCCTGCCTGTAGACAATGACCTGTCTTTCTGACTTCCAGCTGCTCCTGCAATTATGAAGGCTCAGGCCTGGTGATAGGAGGCCGGTGTTGTACATAATGAGGGCGACGAATATGCTGCAAATAGCCATGAAAGATATATGCTTACAATGATGGATGATTGAGGAGTGTATCAGCTAGGCCGATGCGCGGAAGCATCTTCCAGCCCTCGCAAATTCGCGTTCAGTGTCTAGCTCAATCCCTCCCTTCTACTCCAGGATTCTGATAGTCATTGAGGATCATCGTAAGGACATGATTGGGAAGACATGTCCGAATGCTGTATCCATTTTACCATCCTTGCACTTCGGCAGTCTAGAGTAGATATTCCTGCTCCTTTGTCCTTCTGCCCTAGAGATCCTCTTTCTGGTAGATGATCATACAATGAAGTCGCTGAAATTAAGTGTGCTTTGTATTCATGACTGTAGTCGTACCCACGCCTTCTCAGTTCCAATCCCCCATCCTAATCATCCCTCAGACTGTAAAGATAGCATTCGACCCCTAGTCTTCCCTAGTCAACAGCAGAGAGCACAGCAGCGAAGCCTCCAAAACACCTCGCTTGTCAAAGGAGGCTCTTCTCCGCCCCCGTGACGTTAATCTGGAGGAGATAGTGGGTCACAGCAGACTGTTGACGAGCCGCTAGTCTCCTTTCGAATTGGCGCAAAGTTCGAGGTCGTCGTCTACCATATGAGCTTTCCCTCCTCCACGACTTCGAATTCCTTCAACCAACGCGATACATTTGCAATCTTGCACACAACCGCCCCCTTTCCAGCAGGCTCGAGCATTGCAATCCTCAAGTAAGTACCAATCTCTCATTGACCTCCTCGAACCAATTGCAACTTTCTTATTATCATTGTTGTTGTTGCGCTTCCTTGGTCTCCTTATCTCCCAAGCATACCAATATCCCTCTTATCCCGATCTTCCCTTCTCGCAACGAATTCACTTTCCCAATGACTTGTGGGAGCAATACGGCGG
>FJUX01000146.1:0-55933 GCA_900074905.1 Rhynchosporium agropyri | reverse complement strand
CCCTCCCCCCTCCCCCACCCAACCTTCAATCGCTCCTACAAAAAGCCAACCCCGTCACCTCCTTCTTCGCAGAACACAATCAACACAACCACATTGCTTGCACTCAACTCCAAAGATCTTCTGGATCTGTGAGGGTACAATTGGGCTCCTTGATCTCAAGATCTGCTGCTCGCTGCAAAGCATTTGCAATTGCAATTGCCATTGGCCTCAACTTCTAACCGTTACTCGAAGCCTTGCAGCTTCGAGAATCCGAGCTTGCAAGCGCTTGTGCATATCTGAAGATACTTGAAGCCCCCCCAAATACCCAGGCAATACTCTTGAAGAGCTTGTTGTACCGGGAAAGCTAGGCTTTGAGCATATAAAGGTACGTCGAGCTTTCAGCGCCGTCAAGGTTGCGCACTGTCTCGCAGATCGATTTCAATGTTTGCTCCTTCCTCAAGACTGCCATATCCTCTTCATTAGCTAGCCATCTCGGCTTTTTGGGGGGTTCAACGGGCTGCAAGCGCACCCAGACTTTTGGTCATTGAAATTTCGACGTCCGAGTGGATCAAAACACCACGTGACCCAAGCTGCGCACCTCCAACGTTGAATTTTGCAGTCTCTGGCAAGACACAGCTAATGTTTTCTCTTTTAGATCGCATGAGAAGACCGGAAGAACAAGCAAAGATGCCTGGAAAGTCGAATACCAAGGACGGTCGTCCAGTCGACCCTCGACCACTACCTTCAACCCTCGATCCAAGCGAGACCGGCGGCGAGATTCCCACACCATCCACGAAGAAGAGAAACGTCCCTGCAATCGTCAAGTCCACCAGTGCAAAGGTTACTCCAAATAAGATTGCGAAGCCCGCAAGTATGACAACGCCCTTCCGGCACAAATGGATGAAGAAGTTCAATTCCAAAGGAGTTCCCTTCGCAGATGCCGGTATGACAAGTGGTTCCCCTGCTAACACAAGTGAAGATGACCAAAAGACGCCAAACAGTGCTAAAGGTAAGTCAAAGGCCGTTGGATACTCTCCTTCTAGCTCGTTCAATGGATCACCTGGACCATCTACATTCGGTGACATGGGACCCCCAATCACACCACGCAAGGACGAGGATGACGATGAGTGCGATTGGGAGGCACAGGACATCGACTCTGATGGCGACCAAGAGGTTGCTTTCATGGACAATGAAGGCAAGATTGGCCAATATACGAAGGTTCCTAGTGCTCTCAACAACATTGACAAGGCTCGTCGAAAGATCAAGGCTGAGGAGGGCGTCATTGATCCAAATGGTCGTCAAATTGGTCGCCAGCTGGTTTTGTGGCACCGTAAGTCTCTCTTCCTATCCTCAGTGCATAGCCTTATGACAAGCTAACTTTCGTCATCCAGGCCCTAGAATGATCGAGAAGCTCATCCTCCACGTCCAGTACGAGTGCCACAAGGCGGGTGTCCAGATTCCATGGGACCATGTCGTTCATCGTCTGCAGCCGGGCTCGAGCGGTCCAAGTGCTCTACAGATGATGAACAAGCTTCGTGATGTTCTTGTTACCGAAGGCCATATGATTCCCCCAGTGCTCGGTAAGCGTACCGCGCCTGTAGATCCTACACTCAGAGGATACAAGCGTGATCTGACCTCAGACATCCCTACTACCACAAAGGCCGTCCGTTGGACCGACGAATGCCCAGACCTCAAGGAGAGTTTGGTTGTACCAGGCCTGATTCGTGGCTCCGGTAAATACAGAAAGGTTGCAAAGATCGATCGTGTCCATGTTCCAGAGGACAAGGATACTATGTCCGCTGGCCAACGTAGGAACAGGAAGCCAGCTTCAGTCAACAAATGGGCTGCAGACCAACGTGCTTTGAAGGGAAGTGCGAGAAAGATCAAAATCGAGGAGGGTACTGGTACTGGATCTTCTCGTAAGCGTCGCAATAATGAGCTTGAGGAGGACTCCGATTCCGAGATTGATCCTGCCGAGCTTGATTCTGATGGCGACTTCGTTCCAGGCCGCAAGAAATCCGGCAGCCGCCAAAAGAGAGCCAATACCGCTTGGTCAAGCCCAAACAACCTCGCCAGTCCAACTCCAAAGAGCCGTAAGAGATCTTCCAAGGGAGCTGTTGAGTCTGATGTCGAGTATGATGAGGAGGAGAACGAGAACTCGCTTATCGTCCAGCTTGCAGTGCCTTCCGAAGGTTTGGTGAAATTTGACCCTGGATTTTCAGGTAAGAAGCCCAAGCACGTCAAGTACTTCCATCCCCCAAAGCGTTTGTTTCAGGAGAAGTTCGTGGAGAGCCGTTACCAAGCCGAGACCATGGATGGCGGCGATCTAGATGTCGATACATCCTACCAAGGTCCAGAGTTGCACGGTCCGCTTGAGCTTTACATGCGAGCTATGGAAAATGGTACCGATCCTAATCTCAATCGTTTAGGATTTGAGACCGCAGAGGCAATCTATGAGAAGTGTAAGGACAACCCTGCTGCTAGAGCACGTCTCAATTCCGAGGAAGCTGAGGCTATGCGTGCCTTTGAAGAATTGGTTCGTGCATCCCAAGTTCCTGCCAATAGCATCGAAGTCGACCAGCATGATCAGTATGCCGTTATTGGTTCGCAAGTTTCCAACAACGAGGTCGATGGATTGTTCGGACTCCATGATCAGCAGTATGCATTCAACAGCATCCACGGCCCCTACAGCCCTGAAGGCTCCTACACCCAGGGTTCCTATTTTCAAGGATCCTATGCTCAAGTTTCCAACGCCCAGGATTTCGGATCCCAAGGATCCTCTGCTCAAGTTTCCTATGCCCAAGTTCCCAATCAACATGAGCAGCACCAATACCAATTGCAAAATGTAAGCTTCCTTGCGTTCCCTTTTTATACCAAGACTGACATCCACTCCCAGAACTTCATTCACCAGCGTCAAACCCTCGCGGAGCAAGCAAGCAGATTTGAGAATCAAGCTGGCTTCAAAAAAGTTGGTAACGGAGCTCAGGACTTTCCAACTCTAGCCGGTGGCTCCAATATCTTGGAATACTCCCACGCTGATCAAAGCCATGGTTATGCCATGAACACCGCACAATCTATCGCTCCCGCATCCTTCGACGACTATGAATCTCCCATCATTCAACCACGCCAGCTTCCCCTCCGCACAAACTCGCCCGAGCCTATCAACCGCTCCCAGCCAGAGCGTCGTCCATCTTCTCAAGCCCTGTATGGAGGCATCATATATCCAGATTACGACGAGGAATACGGTTTCGAGAGTCTTGACCACGAGTACCTCCTGCGAGATCCCAATGTTGTGCGCAAGAACGGCAATGGTGACCGCGAGGAAGCCGACAGTTTCACCAATTAATCTCGTCCTTCTCATTCCGGCAGGTGCGGCCTGCCGTATCAAAACTGCCGTTCATTGACACCTTGTCTTCGATTGACCTCCGATTATTGCTTGTTTTACAGCAATTTTCTGATCTCCGGATCCCTGGTTCTTTCAATCTCGATCTTGCGTCTAAAACCCTCTAGCTTCAACCTCATCCTCTTGTTGTTAATATTGGATTGATGCATCTTTGGTCGATGACAGAGAGGACCTTGCACTTCGCTTCTTTGATACCCCTTCTATTTTCCAATACACGGAACCTTTATCGCTGGCAAAATTCGGCTTTCTTTTCTTCTCTGCCGACAGACTTTGCGTTTGATTTTCGCTTTCCGAATAGTGTCTCGCAGGATGTGGCGTGGCTTTCTGGTTTGTTCCCCAGCGGCTTGCATCATGGTAGGATCCTTGTTGGTCTTGCAATTGCAGAAGGGTTTCTCGGCTTTGGCTTGGTTGCTTCGTTGGTGGTTCTGGATCGGCGCGGTCTCTGTCTCTGTTGACGGCTGCACTTTCGAGTTAGTTGGATGTAGGATTAAAATGCGAATGTACTTGAAAATCATGACGAGGCCCAAATGCAATGTGAAATGACAAGGTGATGCTTAAATGCTTTGTTGAGTACTTTAATGCAGTATACTGGTGTGCCTAATCGTGATAAAAAAAATGCTCAAGCTCCGATGAGCCTTTTAGGAGTGCTTATGAGCAGTTATTTGGCTCAATTTTCTCCTCGCAGACGCTCGAATATCTAAAGCTAATCTAAGTCCTGACAACACCCACTGGAATTGAGAAGCTGGCCGGCTGGTAGTATAAGGTGACTGGCCTAGATGTACAACACTTGTTGACTTCAACCATGATACAGCAATTTGAAACCAGTAATTCCCATAAAGTTTGCGCAGTTGAGGGGAAGTGGGTGTTCGCATACAGACATAAGAGCTAAAGCTGATGAGTTTTATAAAATATCCCGAGACATGCATGATATACACAAAGTCCCACTCACTTAAGAAGGGTGACTAAAACGGAGTAGTAACCGCAGCATAGAGGCTCACCATTCGGGCTTGACTCCTTCAAGAGTTCATTCCGACGCCAAAAATCAAGCCAAAATGGCAAACACTTGACCAAGCCAAAAAGAGAAGCAGAAGTAGAGGTGTTGAACATAGACGACTTTATTCCATGACTTTCATGGTCCTAGCCACTTGATCACTCCAAATTCAGAGGACGAGACAGCAGATACACAAGGAGAACATCTTGGAAAAAGGCATTCATCAGACCGCCAAAGATGATTGCCAGACTCAACAATCACAGGGTACCGCCACCTTCTTGCCGTAGATGCTGAGATAGCTTGCTCAAAAGTTCTCATCTTCCGAACCTCCACCAGCTTGGTTCGCGAAAGCACCAGAGCAAATCAAAACGACAGGGCGTCATGAAAGGACATGACTACAGGAAATATAGAAGAAATTTAGAGTTCGAAGCCATTCAAGAAAAGACAGCTCTTCGGAAATTGTTTGCAAGTCATAGTTGGAGCACCCAGGGGATTCTTCTTCGAGCCAAAGTCAACTTGACTTAGTAGGACAAATCATCCTTCCTAACTTCGCCCTCGGCACTCCTGGGCATAGCTCATCTGAGGTATGCCAGAGGATAGTAATAAAGAGAAGTTATGAAGCAGACAGAGCTGGAAAGTGAGAAACAGGTTGAAAGAAGAAAGCATAGAGAGACAAGTTAAATCCGTGCGGACAATGTACATCCCAAGACTTCGGACACTATTGCGAAGGGCACAGAAACACTCTATACGAAAGAATGGTAAACAGAACTTAGACATTCAAAAATAAGTGTGAAATACTACTGTACGCACAGAAGCTAATCACAAAAGCGTCGGGAGTCGTATTCTTGTTGCGCACGTGGTTTACGTCAAGTCGCCATGTGTATGACGATTTCGGATCCTCAGTCTTGGAGTCGCGCCATGTCAATATGAAATAATGCGGCTTCTGGGCATAGCGAGAGTATTTTCGGATGGCCGATAATGATATCCTATTTGGGGAGGAAAGATCGAAGGACTGGTCGGGTAGGTAGTGGCCGGATCTTGGAAAGCTAACAAGTCAGCAAAGCTTTGCGCAACGTTTGGAATCTTACTTACCTCATATATGATACTGGAAGTATTCTCTAGCTTCAGGTTGAAGCTTCCCCAAACTTGTTTCGTGGTGTTTCCTTGTCGAAATTATTTGTAGCTGATATCGACTTAGCTCCAACCTTTGTCCCGTGAAAAAAGCCTTGTTGCTACAGAATGACCCCCTTCGAGTGAATTGAACGAGTCCTGAGTGTCTTCGTCCTGCTGGGCTTGCTTATGATTGTTTTTTTTTCCCGATCCTGAAGCTCACTTCGCTTAGATTGATTCGAGTATTCACGCCTCAAGACTTGACTTGGCGACATCGTCAATGTGAGTTCCTGTGTCCTAACGATTTCATCTCCTGTCCTTGATATGGTTGACAGCTTAGCAAGATGGTATTGTAGGCAAGCAGTGAGTGAAGGCCGCAGAAGGAGATGTGACATCAAGTATGTCGCTCGTCATGCTGAGAAACTCAAGCTACAGAGAAAGGCCTACGGGAAATCCTGCCCGAAGTATTACAGCGACCCTTTCCAGAAATCTGCAAGATGAACTCAAAAGACAGTTTAACATAATAAGAAGAATCATCAAATTAGCATTCAGTTACTATGCAGATGGAGAGAAAAGCAGGAGGTCAAATAGGGAGTGAATAAAACGCAAAACGGAAGCTCTTCATTTTCAGATAGCCTCAAAGTAAAGCAACAACCAAATTCAAGGACAGAAAGTGAAGATCTATCTGGAGATACCGCATGAAGAGTCTGAAGTCGAAAATGCCTCCGGTTCTGCAAGCGTGAAAAGAACCCGAAAGGCTTGCTTCATCAAAGTCGTAAACACTTTCGGAAATGAAGGATGGTCTCTAAACAGATTTAGCACTTTCCGCATGTTCGACACTCTCAAGACCTACCCTTGAAATCTGCATCTTTGGCATTTGCGATGGAATTGAGCTGTTACATGACGCTGAAAACCAGTTGTCCTTCTGGTCACCATATTATCGGCCCAACGAACAGCCTTATTTGTCGTTGGTATTGCCCGGTGTTTCTCGCGCATGCCCAGCATGTAGAGCTGTGAATCACAAATCTCAAGGTCTGCTTCTTGTCCTGAATGGAATTGGTTTTCAAACCACGGCTTCCCAGAAACATGAAAGCCGTGTACAATCATTCATCTCTTCCGATCTAATATATCCTCGCTTCATCGAACAGCCTTGGAAGTTCAAGTCTGTGCCTTGTGCACAGACTTGACTTCCTCACACTCACAAGCAAAATCTTGTGCTCAAGTTGAACCTGGCCTCCCATTACAAGTATTGTCCCTGATGTAGATTCCAATGGCTCAGGTGATGGCCACGAGGAAACTCTTGGATCTATCAGTGGCCTGTTGATAGCGGCCCAGTAGATGCTCGAAGATCTTCGCTTAAATTGTTGAGAGAGCTACATTGGCGGTAGAGCCAGTTGATGATAATTACGACTGCTAAAGGGTCGGCATCGGTCAGGCACATCCTCTATCCACAGGTGTACCAGTCTTTCCGAGAACTGGTGGGATTATTGGCCTTTGCGATAAAAACGAGCCGACGGATTCAGTCTTTCGTCCAACCAAAACATCTCCTGCTAGTAATCAGCCTCGACTTTTATTGGGAAATCGGAGTTAATGCCGCAGATCTTCGCTCCATGGGAATTTCCTGTACTCACTAAAAGCATGGATGATGCCGCATTTCGATTCTCCTTGCGGTATTGGACACCATTGAACTAATAAATAACTTTACTTGTCGTTGAGATATCGCGAACCCACTCTTGTCACGCTTGTATCCTCTGAGTGCTGAGCCAGAAGACTGGCAGAAGACTGGGGAGTGCAACAGCTGTTATTGCGCTGGCTATTCTACATCGGATGAGGAGAGGCGACGTCTGCGCCGCCGCTGTAATCCGACAACATAGCTTGGTTTAACCTAATTGGTGAAGTGAGGCTGGGGTGTTGATTGAATTTTTGAGCTTATTTGGGACACAACAGCACCAGACTCTAGCAACAGATGGAATCATATAAACCCCAGTAACAAGAACGTCTCGGGGCTTGTTTAACTTCTAACTTTTGTAAAGCACTAGGGCCGATCGAACCTGGCTGAAGACGATGAATGACAAGGTCGTCTGGGGCTTCCACTAGCCCTAGAGGGGTTGCTGGCTTCTGGAGTATCGACTGAGAGCGAGACTCCATTCTGCGGCGTTGGACTTTTCATGTCGATATTTTTGCAAGACCCGACCGAAGGCAGTAATAGTAGGATGAGGGTCGCAAGCCTCTCCAAACTATTCTCCAGCAGAGAATCTTTGGCCTTTGCGATGAAACCGGACCGTGTCTTTGGACGAAATGCTGACGGAGATACCACTCTCGGAAGAGAAGTTGCACGATTATTTGTAAACCGGGACACCACACTGAGTTAGGACTGCTTATACCGAGACTTTGTAAAGCCTGACCTACGGCAGTGACCGTTGCAGGTGCGAAAAGGCTTTCCGAAGTCACACAGACTATCCTCCTGCAGAGGGACTTGGCCTTTGCGGTAAAACCGGACTGTTATTGAAGGAAATGGTGCCTAAAATGCCACTCCCAGACAAGAGGGTGCAATGTGATCTGCAAGCCAGACACCTTTCTCTTGGGAAGAAATAGACGAAGACAGCGGCTTGAACGTCAACATCTAGCCCGGGGAGGAGGCAGGCTAATCAAGTATTCGGCACCTTGAAGAGCAGGAAAACCTGTCATCGGGTACTCATCCGCGGAAAGGGACTAGTGGATGAATTTCCGCCAAATTTGACGGCGTCACCATGTGCGATTCTAGCAGCCGATTTTATAGTTAGGAGGCCTTGCCGGGCAACTGGTCGTACTGGCTGCGGACGCAATTTGACAGGAGGGATGCCCATGACAACCTTTCATTGCTCAATATCTTGTTAGGATGTAAATGAGTCTGAACTCACTTGAAGTGGAACCATCCGCTCTGGTACGTTGGGATTTGGGGCTCTCTGAACAGGCTGATTGCTCTTCAATCCACCACTTCCACTCCATCGAACGGCCTTGGTTGTGGTAGGCACGTCGGAGCTCATGGTAAAGTCGTAGCCTCGAAGTGTGAAAATTGCCGGAGCAGTACACTTGCCGAGAACAGGTGGAATCTTTGGCCTTTGCGATGAAAGCGAGCCGGTTCTTTATAACAATTTATAGCGATACCGAGTAGGCCTCCTAACTATAAAATCGGCTGCTAGCAAACAACACTAGTTGTGGTTGGATGACTTGTCGGAGTTTCAATGCGGCCAATGCGGCCATTGAGAGTCGGACCTTAGGCCACTCTAGGGGCCTTCTACCATCCTTTCTTATGCCAATCGTGGTAAATTGTCGAGGTAGGACACCCTCCAGTCTCCTAGTTAGACCAGCATCCTTGTAACCCGTATGACATGACACATATAAATTTTGTTAATGTGGACTACTCGGCTGATTGATCAAGTTTTCTGGTCGAGATTCATCTTCTACGGCGACCTCAGCTTGGGGTTTAGCAAAGCATCTGCGAAGACTACAATTTAAGTTAGTTGTAACACTCGACTGGACAGAGGTAGGTGTGACGGAGTCTTACCGTCTGGCATTTACGCGAGGCTCGAGTTCGTAGGCGAGCAGATGCAATGTCAACTTGCTGACCTTTGGCAATATGGTTCTTGTAGCATCTATGATGTACCTACGTGATTGGTCGGACTTTGCTCTGCTCATTGATATGCTGTTGATCTTTCTGTGAAGCCTTGCAGAAGATTTTCGACGCCTTTTTGAAGTCCTGACCCAAAGTTCGTTAGTAAGCACGAGATAATAATGCTCGATAGAGGGTCCGACGAGTAGTATAACGAACTGATACCCAAGTATGGATCGCGAAAGAGACATATCCTGTTTCCTGGATGAGGTTTGCTGATCACGACAACAGCGTTATATGTCAACGACTATACCAATCGAGAGAGCTATCCGAACTCCCGTATCTGACCCTTTAATTGTAGACGAGCAAGTATATGTGTCCTGGATGGAGCGCAAAGCTTGTTTGTTGCAAGATGATTGCATGGACGGTCCAGCTGGTGTCACGACAGAGAATCAGCAGACAGTCTTCCCACGATATTTGAAATATAAACCTGTTTTCCAGCGCGTGTGGAAACTGAGTGCTATTAGCTATGGACTTTTTCAGACATTAGATATGCTGGCTTTCAGCCGTTGATGAAGTTCTGTTAAGACCTTGCAGGTCAGTTGTCCGAAGACCAAGCGGATTCGCAAAGAAGATGTTGAGCTTACCAGAAAACAATCGCAAGCCAGCTAAGTGTTTGGCAGTTTCAAAGAACTGCTACAGATGATTTGAAGCCAGCAAATGCGTAGGAATGGACGAAGCTGGCTGGCCGTTCCAAGCGAAGCTTGCTGGTTTCGTGTGGCAAAAATCAGCAAAGGAACGAGGAGAGATAGCGAGGAAAGTAGAGCGAGGAAAGTAGAGCGAGGGCGCAACGTGCTCTGTATAATCGAACAAGCAATTGGAACGCCCTCTGCGTAGTTTTGAGCTGTTCTAGGGCCGTTGAAGGGTAGAATCTGGTCGTATAGGGAGGAGATATAGTGGAAGTTTGTCGGGCTTGACGCGATCGAAAACAGAAAGTGAGAGCTTGAGTTGATCTAACCTATCTGGGACACTCGAAAACGCTAGGCAAATAACAATTCGAGGTTATCTTCATTGCAGATACTTCTATACATCGTAGAGGGCGGCATAGTGAAGTGTTAAGAAATTGGGTGATCTGTTTCTCAGTTATCGATAGCGTACAGGTTATCATAGTGTCCATCACAGGAAGATCAGGGTTTCGAATGACAGAATTTGAACAGTGATAAACAGTGAATACATGCATGTGTCATGAAAATAAGATAGCAGAGCAAGTAATCATCTATCCTTCTCGCGACCGTCGATAGCATTAAGTGCAGCAGGATAGGATCATCAGATAGTGTGTTTGTACCTGCCAAATGAGGAGATGAGAAAGGCTACTGAACCCTTTTGATATTTTCCTATTGCAGGGTGAGCGCAACAGTGGAACTCAAGGGACTAGAAACAATATTGCAAAGGTCTACTTAGTAAAATCCGAAAAGTACCTAGACAGGATGTTTAAAGATCGTACTGAAATGAGTTGTAGGCGTAAGGACTCCTTGGAAGTGACTAGAGCACCGTCTTCGGAAAGCCTTTCAACACGACACGTATCTTATTCATAAAGAGCCTTCGAGACGACCGCGTGTCAAGTGTCCTGTCTTGGAGAGGGGAATCTTTGATAGAATGCTAAGCGAAGAGACAGACTCCATAGAAGAGAACACTTACAGAAACCAGGTGTACATTATCATTAAGACCTGCTGAACATAGGGGTGGTATTTCTAGCAGCTGCACAGAAACATGCAACGTTCTTGTCGATTTTAGAAAGCCTGGCTTACATCCTGTAGTTTGAAGTTCAGCTGTCCTTGCACTTACAGCGCAAAGTCAAGACAGGAAATCTGAGAGATTCTGAACTAATCGTTCTGAAAACAACGAGACATACAAAATGCTGTTGGATCGACATCTTCCAGGGCATATTAAATGTCCTGTACATCTGTGTGAAAGGTACTGCGTTCAAGCATACGGGAACTTCGACCCTAAAAGAAGCGGCGACAGCCTGTGGAATAATATTTTCCTTGAGATAGTCATCTAGCGTACACTTAAGCCAGTGCCAAGAAGGTCGTGCAAGGTCGTGGAATGTCGCAGAAAGGCTTCTCATGTCTTTTGTTCCGGAATTATATCTACCCAATTCTCGAAGGGATAGACGTGTGAAAGGGGGTTGATCGGACTTAATATTATGACTATTATGTCCTAACCACAAGTGGCCTAGACTCAAATTCTCTCACCTTCCATACAGGGGGCCTGCACCCCAGAACTATTTTTCTGAGAGCCGATCATATCAGCATCCCATTTCTCTTCAATCACCTTTCAAGCACCACCACGAAAATCTCCGCTATTTGAAGCTCGTTACATATCTTCTTTGTACTTGTACCTCTGGTATCAGCACCACTCTTTATATTCTTGCAAAATGCAGCGCGCATTGACTTCAAGGGCCTCAGTCCTCGGTCGGTCTTCTACTTCGAAGCTTCGTCCTGTTTCTTCTGCTGGCTTCAATGCTCAGCAGTTGAGATTCGCACACAAGGTAGGTTCCAATCCCAGCTGTGGGAGAGATGCAAAAAAAAAAAAGAGGATGAAGAGGAAATCATGGAAAGGTGCTTACAACTATGATATGATTATAGGAATTGAAGTTCGGCGTAGAAGCTAGAGCATCTCTACTGGCCGGTGTCGAGACTTTGGCAAAGGCAGTAGCAACAACGTTAGGACCCAAAGGGCGAAATGTGTTGATTGAGTCGAGTTATGGATCTCCAAAGATTACAAAGGGTATGTCTGAACTGTTCATCCGCATGGAATATCACTGACAATAGTACAGATGGTGTTACTGTTGCCCGTGCCATCACCCTAAAAGACAAATTCGAAAACCTCGGTGCCCGACTCATCCAAGATGTTGCCTCAAAGACAAACGAGACTGCTGGTGATGGGACTACAACCGCCACCGTTTTGGCTCGCGCCATTTTCTCCGAGACTGTGAAGAATGTTGCCGCAGGATGCAATCCTATGGATCTACGTCGCGGAACCCAAGCAGCTGTTGAGGCTGTCGTCGAGTTTTTACAAAAGAACAAGCGTGATATTACTACAAGCGAGGAGATTCAACAGGTCGCCACTATCAGTGCTAATGGAGATGTACACGTTGGTAAGCTCATCGCCAAAGCTATGGAGAAGGTCGGAAAGGAGGGTGTCATTACTGTTAAGGAGGGAAAGACTATGGAGGATGAGCTTGAGGTCACTGAGGGTATGCGATTCGACCGTGGCTTCGTCTCACCATACTTCATCACCGATACCAAGTCGCAAAAAGTTGAGTTCGAAAAGCCTTTGATCCTTCTTTCCGAGAAGAAGATCTCTGCTGTTCAGGACATCATCCCAGCGCTCGAGGCATCCACCCAGTTGCGCCGACCTTTGGTTATCATTGCTGAGGATATCGATGGTGAGGCCCTCGCCGTCTGCATCTTGAACAAGCTCCGTGGCCAGCTGCAAGTTGTTGCTGTTAAGGCTCCTGGCTTCGGTGACAACCGCAAGTCCATTCTTGGTGATCTCGGTGTTCTTACCAATGCCACTGTCTTTACTGATGAGCTTGATATCAAGTTGGAGAAAGCTACCCCAGACATGTTCGGAACTACTGGATCTATCACCATCACAAAGGAGGATACCATTATCTTGAACGGTGAGGGAAGCAAGGACGCCATCAGCCAACGCTGTGAGCAGATCAGAGGCGTCATGAATGACCCAACTACCTCCGACTACGAGAAGGAGAAGCTCCAGGAGCGTCTTGCTAAGCTCTCTGGTGGTGTGGCCGTCATCAAGGTCGGTGGATCTTCAGAAGTTGAGGTTGGTGAGAAGAAGGACAGATACGTTGATGCTCTTAACGCAACCAGAGCTGCCGTCGAGGAGGGTATCCTCCCAGGTGGTGGAACTGCTCTTCTTAAGGCAGCTAGCCAAGCTCTTGGCGGACTTAAGCCAGCAAACTTTGATCAGCAACTCGGTGTCAGCATCATCAAGAGCGCCATCACCAAGCCTGCTCGCATGATTGTTGAGAATGCCGGAAATGAGGGTTCTGTTGTCGTCGGAAAGCTTATGGATGACTTCGGATCGGATTTCAACAAGGGATACGACAGTTCAAAGGGCGAGTATGTTGATATGATTTCTGCCGGAATTGTAGATCCATTCAAGGTTGTCCGAACTGCCTTGATTGATGCTAGCGGTGTGGCTTCGCTCCTGGGTACTACTGAGGTTGCCATCGTTGAGGCACCTGAGGAGAAGGGCCCACCAGTTGGTGGACCGGGTGGAATGGGCGGTTAGTAAATCCCTGCTCGCACTGTCTACAATTCACTAATGTTGCTATAGGAATGGGCGGCATGGGTGGAATGATGTAAAGTAAAGTACGGCGAAGGATGTAAGATACCCGTCACAATTTCGCTCTAGGATGAGCTTCAGGTCTGCAAAAAGCCTACGAATGTTCTAAAATGTTGTATAACACTTCACCCCACTCAGCCCTCTTTATACCTTGTTTTACATTTGGCATTGCAGAGCGATAAGGTGTTATTTAGGAAGGAGGTGCTCTATGTAAAATAATGAGACAAAAACATGTCAAACTTCAATTGCGTGGCCTTTCGCCCCAGCCTGTACCTGTTTATTGATGCCTACAGATATACTGCGAATCTCTAGGTAACAAAGACATGATTTAGGTATCAATAAAAGCACTGCAAGAGTCCTATATGAATATCTTGCATGAACATCTTAAATCTAAACTCATCTCCAGATTGCTGTCCATCTGCAAACCAAACACTGACTTGCTCTTGAATTGTACCCAATTCGATTAGCTTCCACGTGACCACATACCCCCACCAAACTCGACAGGTTCGCGCATCAACCGACAACGACCCATAAACAATACCCCTCCACATTCTCTTTTCAACTCTGATCTTGAAACAGACAGAGCTGAATTCTAGCCATCTTATTCTGCCGTATGTGTTTACGTCTTGCATTCCCGCGCCCCCGGATGTCCGGTATGCCAGCTCCTATGCCTGACAAAGACTGACAGAATTGTTGGCAGACTTATTGATTCCCCACTGCTTGTCGCAAAAGTCCACGTTCATCATGGTAAGTATTCGCGACTTTATTATGAGCCGAAATATTGTCACTAACTCATGATGTGCTCTAGTCTCAATCAGGGTCAGTCCTACCCCTCCCACCGTCCCAGAATATTCTCGAGCGCCCATACTATCAACACTCAAGACCGCTCCCTCAGACCCGCCTCATATCCATTCACGGAAACCCTGCCTCGCAGATATCCATAAAGAACAGCATACTAATATTCATGGCTCTGCAGTGTTCAGGTTTCGACCGAATGCGTCAACGTCTTCAATGACTTGAAGCTCGCCAAAAAGATCAAGTTCATCATCTACAAGATGTCGGACGACTACAAGGAGATTGTTGTTGAGGAGGCCAGCGAGAACGGAGACTGGGACGTCTTCCGCGAGAAGCTCGTCAATGCTCAGAGCAAGAACAAGGCCGTATGCTGGACCTACCAAACCTAAGGCAGAGGGGTTGCTAATATTTGGTATAGGGAAAGCTTGGCAAGGGCCCAAGATACGCTGTTTATGACTTCAACTACGAGCTGTCGTCTGGTGAGGGACAAAGGTATGTTTGTTAAAACTCTCAGAGGAATACCCAGATTTAACATAAGATGTAGAAGCAAGATTACCTTCATTGCATGGTCCCCAGATGATGCCGGAATTCAGGTACGTTTCAGCGTTTGCGGGTTATGTCAAGCAAGATTAATGAGTGCCTCAGCCCAAGATGATTTACGCTTCATCTAAGGATGCATTGAAGCGCGCACTCAACGGCATCGCCACCGAATTCCAAGCAAACGACGAAGACGACATCGAGTACCAGTCCGTTCTTGCCAAAGTCAGCAAAGGATTGGCTTAAATTGTTTTCAACAAGCGCAAAGATATACTTCATGATGAAACGACGACCAAGGGTGGATACAGTAGGGATGGAGAGGGAGGAAACATGTTTCGTTGGTGCGGCTGCGCTCTCTTGCCTGCATAGCACGGCAATTGATACCGCTTCGGATTGTCAGTCAGGCTTTTAGGTCTCTTATCTTGGAGAACGTAACTGTCACTGTCAAGATCGTGCACGGGCAATGACAACAGATATGACGATATCAAAAGCTACTACTTTCCGCTCTCTTGCAGACCTCATTTTTCTTTGCCGGACATTATTTCTCGTGTCGAATCTTGTCATCCCGAATTCCTTGCTCGAAATGCTTCGTGACCTGATTTACCCCACCCAATCATACTCATCCTTACCTGGGTAGGTCCTCTCATTTCCCCCCTTCAACAGCCTTCCTAAACACTCCCCAAATCTTCTCTCCCTCCGCTTCGTCCTTTAGCCTCTGGCTCAAGAATCCTTTCAAATCATTCCAAAATTCTTCCGTCTTCAATTCCTCCTTCCCCTCTCCCATCTGCGCAACCTTTGGCTCGACCTCTTCACTCTCAGTCCTCTTGAGCGCCGCCGCGCCTCCAATAACCATCACACTAAATTCTGCGTTTGTATCCTCGTCCTCCACTAAATCCTTCAGTACTTTACTATCCGGCGCAGGTTTCTTATTGAAGAGGAGTCGGATTCTAGGTACTGGGATACTGGTTTTTGTTGACAGGGACTCTTTCAAGGCCAGTATTGAAGTGCTGAGAGGAAGAGAAGATAGGGTGATATCGAGAGGAGGGTTGCGTAGCGACTTCATGTTCACAGATATCGAGCGTTCGGCGCCTGGTGTGAGTTTTTGACGCTTAGCTAAGGGTTTGGGCATTTTGGGGAGAATGTACTGTATATTTATTAGCTAGGGAAGGAAGGGGTATCTGGAGGGGAAGGGAGACTTACGGCGCTGTGTGCTGGGTAGGACTTTGCATCTTCGACGTGGTCAGCCGTAATCTTCGTCGGCCTCGAATCGAGAGTCGTGAGGAAGGACTTGGCGAACGATAGCTCAGTCATGGCGGGCAGCTATCGTGCTGGTTCAGAATTGCTCGGAGTGGTGGGAGGTTACGAATTGTGCTCAGATTGCTAGACTGATAGTTGTTTGGCGGGATGAACACATGAGGCTTCAGCTTCACTTGTATATCTGGAAGTCTTGACGCGGATGAAACGGCCGCTCGTCGTATCAATCCCCGCTAACCTTATCGACAATTTTCCGTCCAAAAAAAAGTTCGAGAGAGCTCCATCCCCACCACCAGAAATCACCTGCAAGTATCTTGCAGCACGACTTTACGGCTGATTTCCCCCGGATAATCGCAATTGATAATCAAGATGGGTGTCGGACGCCGTATGAAGAAGCAGGGTATGCCCGACCAGCTCGACGAAGCCCATTTCACCAACCTGAAGCGCAAAGCTGGTATGTCGGTCACGGAATCCAGAGCTGAGAGTTTACAGTATGTGAGCTCGAAGAAGAGGAGAAAGAGTTCTTCAGGAGATGCCGGAAATAAGATAGAGTCATCTGGCAAGAAGAGTAAAACCGGGAAGGAGACTCCGAAGAAATCTGCCAGTGGTGTTGGACTACCGTCGCAGAAATCTGCGCTGAAGAAAGCGAAGAAGGCCGAGGAGGTGCCGCTGCCACAATCAGATGAGGACATGGGCAATGAAGATTCCGATGAGGCTATGGGGGATGAGTTTGACGACTTGGATGCGGAGGGTGGGCTTGGTGATGATTTCTTGGACTCAGAGAGTGAGGTCTATGATTCTGGAGATGATCATCAAACAAGAGCCATGTTTTCCGAGGATGAAGACGAGTCTGATGCGGAGGAGAAGTTGACCGCTGCAAATATTGCGGGTTTGACAAGAAAATTGGACGATCAGATGGCAGAGGAAGCTGCTGATGCACAAGCTGAATTGGAAGAAGCCGCTCTACAGACAAATATCGCTGGGGATCGACCGCATATCTTGGATGATCCCGATTCCGACGAAGAGGGTGTTAAGAAGAATGATCTACTGGCTCCTGATCTCCAGCTTCTACGGACAAGAATCAATGACACCGTCCGAGTTCTCGACGATTTCTGCAACCTATCAGAAGAAGGTCGATCCAGAGCAGAATATACAGCACAATTAATCAAGGACATCTGTGCTTATTACGGCTACTCCGAATACCTTGCCGAGAAACTCTTCAATCTCTTCCCGCCAAAAGAAGCATTCGCATTTTTCGAAGCAAACGAAACCCACCGTCCGGTCGTAATTCGAACCAACACGCTCCGAACCCACAGACGAGATCTCGCACAAGCCCTCATCAATCGTGGCGTCGTCCTTGAGCCCGTCGGAAAATGGTCGAAAATCGGTCTTCAGATCTTCGAGTCTGCTGTCCCTCTAGGAGCTACCCCCGAATACCTCGCAGGCCATTACATCCTTCAAGCCGCATCCTCTTTCCTCCCTGTCATGGCACTCGCACCGCAAGAACACGAGCGCGTCCTCGATATGGCTGCCGCACCTGGAGGAAAAACAACACATATCGCAGCACTGATGAAAAACACAGGCTGTATCTTTGCGAACGATAGTAATAAATCCCGTGCTAAAGGTCTGATTGGTAATATCCATCGTCTGGGGGCGAAGAATACTATCGTGTGCAACTATGACGCGCGCGAGTTCCCGAAAGTAATCGGTGGTTTTGATCGTGTGCTTCTCGATGCGCCTTGCTCAGGTACAGGAGTCATCGCCAAAGATGCCAGCGTCAAAACCAACAAGACCGAAAAGGATTTCTTGATGTTGCCGCATTTACAGAAACAGTTACTCCTCGCAGCCATCGATTCCGTAGACCACGCCAGCAAAACCGGAGGTTATATTGTCTACTCCACCTGTTCCGTCACAGTCGAAGAAAACGAACAAGTCGTACAATACGCGCTTTCTCGCCGTCCAAACGTCAAACTCGTCGAAACGAACCTCGTATTTGGCAAAGAGGGATTTACATCTTACATGGGTAAGAATTTCCATGCGTCCATGAAGCTCACGCGTCGGTACTATCCTCACGCGTACAACGTGGACGGATTCTTCGTTTCTAAGTTCAAGAAGTTTGGGCCGTCGCCTAAGGGTGGCGTTGATGCTTTTGGAAATATTGGAAGTGGTGGAAAGGGAGACGAGGATGAGGAGATTGTGGATAAGAGACCAGTACCCGAAAACGACGAGGAAGCCAAGGAGCAGGCGTTTGGTGGTTGGGATGACAGTGAAGACGAGCAGTATATGGAGAGGGCGAAGAAGAGTGGGTTGAGGAGAAAGGGAGTGGATCCCAAAGCGACGAGGGGGGATAAGAGTAAAAAGGGCGAGAAGAAGGCTGTTGTCAGTGAGCCTGAGGCTGGGAAGGACACAGAGATGTCTGGGTCTGAGCCGGTGAATGCGAAGAATGAGAGAAAAAATGCCAAGCAGAATGGGAAGAGGGAGAAGAAGCCTGCCGTTGCTGAGATCGCGGATACTGAAATGTCTGAGCCTGAGCCGGCGGTTGCGAAGGGCAGTATCGAGCTCAAGAAGGGCAAGCAGAAAGGAAAGAAGGAGAAGAAGCCTGCTGAGATTCCAGAAGTTTCACAAGACGTTGAGATGTCCGAACCAGTGGTTGCGAAGGACGAGGTTGAGCTTAAGAAGACGAAGCAGAATGGGAAGAAGGAGAAGAAGGGGACGAAGAGTAAGGAAGCTTAGTTGTTATTGGCCTTGTACTGTCTTTCTCATACGCGGCATTCATGAGTGGCGTTATTGGAGTAAGAGTTCATGTTGTAGCAGTCTAGATTATTGTTGTAATCTAGATCAGGAGTCTAAAATGCGCATGTATCGGCGTTCGGCCCGTTTTACCAATCCTGTGCTCTACTATCATCTCTCTCAATTGTCATCTCTAACCTGTTGATGTTGGATCAAGTGGTTTCCTATCTCAAGATGCCATCCCAGAGAACGTTCCTTGTTTGTCAAGGTTTGAAAAAATCGTAAGACCGGGCCATACATATCCAATCGATATTGTGGAATATATCACTTCGAAATTGACGTCCTTTGTTCCAAAGAGTACATACGCATACTAGGTCTCCAAATATCCTATGGCGTCAAGACGGTGCATGTTAAGACCACTATTGATCGGACAAAGCTGACGACATGGTCCGTTTTTGACTTGGCTACTCTGTAACCGAACTCTCTGAACGCGAAATATGTTCACAACTCCCGAAACGAAATGATGTGTAAAGTGTTGTTTGTCTGGGAGTTTCGGGATTTGTGTTAGACGACAAACAAGTTTACTGGCTCTCTGTATGGGATATATGAACACTCTTCTTCCACAAATACCCGTTCCTTTTCCCAATACCAACATCAATATCAGCAACATGTCTGACCCGATAGAAGAAGTGCCTATGTCCTCACCCAATTCTCTCCTCTTCATTCCGCGAACACCTCACGTCCGACTCGAAACTATCCGTCATCTCCACAACGACGCACAATCCCTAGTCCTCGATACTCTCTTCCTTCGCAAACGTACAAATGTGCATCACAGATCCCGGGCTTTCTACGTTGATTTTCTCGGCGCTGAAACATTCCGTGATAAATCTCATCCCTTGGGGGGTTTCTATTACAGAAGCAAGGATGAAACAGTATTGGGGCTGAAGACCTTACAATAAGGTGATTCATGAAGCATTTTGTTATGTCACATACGGGCCGGGCTCAACCGCTAGAGCTGTGCGCGAGGATGGCGTTCCCAGTGAGCGATTGTAAGAGGGTCATTATTCGAACGGATTCTAAGAAAGCTGTGGATTTGCTTGAGAGGCGCGCTTCTGTACAGCAAGAGCCAACGAAGACTGAATGGGAGGAGGGGGAAGTGATGGTAGAACATGATGGTAGCGAAACTGAGATAGTGCGTTTGGTGGAAATTGCTATTCAGGAGACTCGCAATCGTGGAGTGGATATCACATTCTGGATTGTGGGGAGTAGGGTGCTGCGAGAGTTGAAGAAGGGAATATTTGAGAAGAATCAGGACATCGATGGGGAATGTTGGGAGAGAATTATTGCAGAAGGTGGGTGTCTATTTGGACGAGTGAACTTCAAATCTAAGAGTCGTGGTTAGGTGATGGTTTTGGTCTGGGATTTCTCGATTTTGCACGGTTCATGGTTAATGCTGTTTGTAGGATAAGCGAGTTTGATAAACATTGGCATTTCGTTCCGGCATGCTTTTTCCCCACGTTCAACATTTGTGGACTCGTCCTTGGAAAGTTATGTCTTACGCTTTTCTAGTATTTAGTTTATCAGTTTTAGAGCCTCGTATCAACCTTGTGAAGCAAAATTTGTTCGTCGATGGACAGATCATTTTGAACATTGTCACTTATGATCTTCATAAAGTCGAGGGGGCTTCGCGGCCATGTGAAGACCGTGCTATAAAGTCGCTCGTGAAACTATATATAATCCAATAGTAATCGCCGTCAATACGAGGCCAGGAATAATCGTTTCCGGTTAAGAAGGTTGGCAAGTACGGTCAAAAGTTGTACATCGAAAAGTCGCGAAACCATTTGATGACATTACACAAGGTAACAAACATCTGAGAAATTCAGCACGACTTTAGATACGACTGCTTCACCAGAGCCGAATCAGTCCAGTCTCGATGGACAAGCAAAGTATTATTTTGACATGAGTCACATCCCATAAGCTGGGTAAAATTGTCACTGTAACCGCTTGGAGGCTGTACAATGCACAGAGCCACATGCTCTGTTCGGCTTCTGCCGGTATTACTGATCTACCTGCCTATTTCGGTCGAAAGAAAACAAATTCCCTGCCCAAAGCAAGACGACGTTTGCGAACTGAGAAGGTAGCACTGATATGGAATTCTCGATGATGTGACTTTAGCCGGGTAATACGAGCTCGGATTTGACTTGCAGCTTCTCCCATGATAACTTGGACGGTGCAGGCTCAAGCCTCTCTATAAGCATTTAAAAAATGCTCAAGTCTATGACACTTCTGGCTTCTTTCTGTAACATTGGTTGATTATGACTAATCAACTCATCAAAACGAGTGTAGAAGCTTGCGACGTTATTACCATGAAATTCAGAAAAGTTTACAATTACATTCGAATGAATAGTATTGTGTATGCAATTTGATCAGTCAGAATAATCTTGAAAGAGGAATAATTCTAGGGTTAGGAACGATTCAAAAGGCTAAGAACGGTCCTAGAATAGTACTAAATAGTAGATGCGGGGTAAGTATAAATTTCTTTAATTACTCTCCCTCGACTACCTTAGGTATACTAGCAGCTAGGCTTACCTAGAGCGTACTTTTACTAAATCGACCGAATATCAACTCCTTTTAAGTATTACGTTGAAGTCAATAAGCTAGTTTCGATACCGAAGGTAAGGGTACAACTGAGTATTTCTACTCTTAACACTTAAATAGGAAGGCACGAGAAATTCTATTATCTAATTTCCGTCCTCTAGTGATTCCCTTTTTCTTGTACGATTCAAACCTGGGAACTGTCCTTCGACCATCTCTTGACTCTTGCGTGCTATTCAAATACCCCTGCCCTTGCCTCCAAGGTATTTTATTATCATATGAAGTTCAAAGTAAACAAGTGGTAACATTTTTACCGAGGTCAAAACCTACGTTTTGCACAGGTAAAATTTACCGAGATACTTACTTTCGCGGGACACTTGCTTTCACCGACTGTAAGCCAGAGCGCAAGAGAAGGCTGACCGACTATTATCCGACGCCATTCAAATGTCATACTAATCTAAGATAGCTTATAAGTAGAGTTTGCCAGGATGTAAATTTATGCAGTGTTCCCCTCAACCTCGAAGAATATGGTCCTCGTCCCTCGAACTCGACACAACTTCTTGATTCTCCTCATTCTATCATCATGAGGTGCTCTGCAGCTTTCTTGTATCTCTATGGCCTGACAGCCTCGTTCGCGAGCGCTTCTAATTCGACGTCTTGGGCAGGATCAAACAGCTATTATCTGCATGCTCTACACCCCGAAGAACAAGCGGCATATATCAAATCTCTGAAGAGTTTTGGCACAAAAGTCGTCAGACTTTGGGGTAAATTCATAAATTTCCACCCATACGTAAATCCCGAGCTAATGGAATACACAGTCACCGGAGGATCAGACGACTGTACGAAGTCGTCCAGTACCCACCCAGTCCCAGTCTATGAGACCACAATTGGGCAATACAACACGGGCACACTTGATGCTCTCGACTCGGTACTTTCGCAGCTTCATGCTGTCGGTATCAAAGCCATCATATCTCCTCATGACGCCAATCTTCTTCCACCATCTGGCTCGAACACAGGCTATAATGGCATAGATATTTATGGCTCCACCTACAACTCTTCAGATGATTTTTACGCCAGTAGTACTGCAAAGCAGCAGTATGACAACCGATGTATGTGGGAACTCACTTTTCAAAAGTTCAACTCCCATCGGCTGTGCGAGACCTGCTTAACTCGCCTCCACCGCTCTGCAAAGTGAAACATACGCTGACATTTTATAGTGGCAAGCATCTTGAATTATAAGAGTCCGGCATTTGGCAAACAATGGAAAGATTTGAGTGAAGTTATTCTTGCCTTTGACCTTCAGAACGAACCCCTCATTGCCAGTCCTGGCAAAGCAACCAACAATGACCCTGATGACTGGCTATGTGAACGCGCCAGTAACATGAAGAAACTGATAGGCTCATCCGTAGGCTACGAGATTCCAGCAGTTACTTGAGTCTGCTGACAATGCTGTAGGGTGTCAAGATTGCAACAGGAGGGATTGGGGGCTCTGAGTACAGCGGCCATGAGCTCAACATTATCGACAAGGCTCTTAATTGGTAAGTTGACTTATTCGTCTACGTGCGTGGTAACCAAAATCCTTATACTTTGATCACATATCACCCAGTCGATTGTTCCGGATTAATCGTTGACATACTATCCAGCTCTGCGATCGACATCTTGGCTGTTCACGGTTATATGACTAAAGCCAGTCAATGGGCGGCTTACATTCCCAAGCTCGCGGACCAAGGTGCCGCTCAGTATGTAATTACTTTCTCTAAGATTCCTGGCGATTTCGCTTTAGAATCGAAGCCTTTGTTTCAATCTTGAGGGGTTAAATTAAATGTATACTGACGTCTTCACCAGAGGAAAGCTCGTGATGGTCGAAGAATGGGGAGTAGGTAACGACTCCTCCTACGACAGCATCGCCAAACAAGCCGCTATATTCAACGACGCTGGTGTTCCTTGGCTGTACTGGATGATTATTCCAGGGAAATCAATCGATGAGAGCTGTAGTGAAGCCACTGCTCCGGCTTGTTGCCACAAGGGGCTGAGTACGAATGCCAACGAAGCCTTCGAGGTAGGCGTAACGAGCCCGCGGGCCGATTTTGAAACTTTAATCGGGAATGCGAATGCGGCGACTGGCAGACAGGATTGGAGTGGCTACGTGTGCTAAGTGTCGAGAACCTGCCGATGATGCGTTATCATTTCATTGCCAGGCTGTCTGTTGCAGAGCCGGCCGGCTCGTTTTGATCTTGGGATAGAAACCACTCATTCTTCGAATGCATTACTGATATGATAGCCCGGAACCGAATTTTGTAGAAAATAATAATGAATTTCAGGTTTAGGAGATCAGTAATTACGAAATATTCACGGAACATTTGACTCTTAGAGTCCACTACCTCGCACGATAACGTTTCAGCAGCTACAGAAATCGGAGCCTTGAATGAGAAGCATTATGTTGACTACTCGTAAGCTCGGAGACGATGAAAAGCGTCTTCGACAACGTGTAAATCTGCTATATATAAATGACTATCGCAACTGTCAAAAGATTATCACATACATTACTGTACTAAATCAACGATTCAAAGTCACATAAGCTTCTGATGATTTTACTATAAGTTACCAATCCTCGAGATGGATTTATAACGAGCTTGGAATATCGCTTCGCCGGAGATGATTTTCCTCAGTCTCGCTTCGAGATATAGCCGTCTCGTCAACAACGCATCTCGGCGTGCTATCTCGTACTTGATCAATCCAGTCGTATTGAGAGCCTTCGACCCTTGTCTAAGATTTGCTCACCATTTTCAAAGAGATGATGTTCGGATTTTCCTGTCAATATCACTCTTATACAAAATGATATAGGAGATAAAACGCTTCGCTTTGTATATCAGCAAGAGAGATGTAAGGTATCCTTTTCTGGTGACAGCTATGGGTGTATATTTCTTAAGCTAGAGATTTCAACCCACTTCATATGCTTCACTTGCTTATAAGTAGACTATTTCACTATTGTCACAATTTCCAGGCTTTCCCAAACGGATATGTGGGTCACTACGCAGCTTCAGACAACACATCTCATCTCTTATCCCGGTGTCTTCACAGCTACACAGTAGCTGACCATCCTGGCAACTCTGCTGGCCCCCCCATCTGGATCCATAATCCTATATCAGGGAAAGACTCTGCCGTAAAGTCTGAATATCCATGCATTGGCTCTTACCCTTAGACTCTGTACGCACTTCTCGGGAAGTAATACTTTGGTTATAATTGTGCATTTGGGTATGGTTGATGGATGAGAGTGTTACACTATCGCGGCGTGAGCCATGACCTTTTTCGTGCTTAAGAAGGGGGGAGCTGTATTCGTTATTTAGGACCACACCCAGCAATCGTTTATAGTGAAAAAGATGGGCAGTACAGGACTCCATTTCTGAATAGAAAAATGAAACGTGGATCATCTCAACGTCACGCTTGACTGAAGATAGGTTGATTCGCTATTTGACTTTAGAGACGGCATGCCTTGTGGTTTTTGGGCATGTGATTGGGCATACTCATCTGGTTGGTCTTATCAAAACCCGAACTGATGTACTTAGCGTCACTTGACATTCTCCCATGATCATAACTACTTTCTTCAAATGTGGTAGTTGTGTGTCTTATATCATGTATCAAAGGAGCGGGTTTCCCCTGGAGCCGATGCCAAGAAAGAACCGTTAAGAACGTTTGCTCGCGAGGCAGGAACGAGAGTCACCAATACGCAAGGAGAACCCTCCTCTTTATTTAACAAATTACCAGTCTCACATGACTCTGATTTCGCGGCTCAGCACAACCTCTTCACTGTGGGCTAATCTGTTCAACTGCTCAACGAAACAGTCTTGAGAATGGCCCATCCAGATCGTCTTACAGACCTGACTGGTCTGACCGTCACATATGACAACCTCGATGGTGTATGGAGGCTACATTCAAAGGAGCATTCTATGATCGTTGCGATATCCGGCAGCGTAAAGCGAGGGCCTACATCCTCTTTGTACAGATCAGCTCTTGCCGTGTACTTTGGGCAAGACTCAACCCGCAATATATTCACCTTCATCCCCGATGAAACGGTGCAAGAACAAGAAGTGAGTGTCTCTGTGTCCGTAGCTTTGAAAATGCATTTTGAAGAAATAACCTTCAAACCGACTGCGAAATCGTTTATGTCATCCCGCGGCTTCTTTTGACCACCAAAGCTGACGCGCTTGTTACAGGCTGCAGACCTTTACACAGCAATGATGGCACTCGAAATCATCCAGAGCAGCAGTCTTGCTACGGACTTGAAACTTCTCGTCGTCAAAACGTCTTCCTCGTTTATTCCTGCGGCGATGAGCAAGAGATGCTGGGCGTTGGAAGATGGAACGAAGCAGCGCTCCACTTCAAAGCGCTCCGTGAAGCGCGCCCGATTTGATGGATGGATGATCGAGTTACACGAGGTAAATGCACATGTTGAAAACTTTCCTGTCCTTTTTAAGCTATTCACTCTGTTTCAAATTTCATGTTCAACTTCGCGCACTCTCTGACACAGCCTCAACTCCCTAGGTCTGCAAGGAACTGGAAGCCGCGGGAGTTGAGGTTCAATTCTGGCAGGTCGGGAGGAAATTGAACATCGTTGCTCGGAATTTGTCAAAAGCATCCTTGAAATAAATGGAGCTTGCGGTGTTTCGTTGCATAGCTATGATCTTTGATCTCCGCGAAGGCTTTACCGGGTAATCGTTGGTTAAGTCACTCGTACGCCCAGGCGACTTCCACGCATTGTTTGTTGTCAGGAACATTATATTTTGTTTCGTGCATGTAGGCTTTGGAAGCGTAGCTGATTTCCTTTTGACCAGTACATTCTGGAGCCATCATTCGTGGTCATATCAGATCGCAACTTCAGTTAGTCTTTTGCAGCTCGTTTCTTTTCAACGATTTCCACTCTACACCCTCTTCCTCGCAGCTTCCTGAGCTAGCATGATGGCTGGCTCGTTATATCCCGAGTTGACCTGGCAAAACGAGATCTTTACATGATTTTGTTGCAATGCCGAAGCTCTCTCGTGCAGATGGGCGACTGGAGGTCCATTGACTAGAGGCTGACTGAGAGCAAAAGATATTTCAGCTAAAAATTCCCATCGCAATGCAACTTCTCGATTGCAGGACATACCTGACCCTGATTGATCTTTCTCTCCACCCATATCCAGACCAATTTCGTCATTGCAGTCACCAGGAATTTGGAAGTTGTCTTCATCACAACGTGTGAGATGTATTGACCCGTGATCATCAGATTATCTACAACCTCCAAGGCCTGGATAGCCGCGAATATCTCAGCAAAATCAGTGGTTTGTTCAGCATGACATGGTACTCGGCCGCCACAATTCAGCTGATGTGCCATCCATGAGACAAATACTCCATATCCAGCTTGAGCAGCTCCATTTACAGGCATGGTGCCGCGATTTACGGCCACAATGATCGCATCTGGATCATTTTCAAGCCGACGCAGTCCGGTTATCGGATCTCCTTTCGTTTCAGCTCCGTAGATATTTTCGTCGAACCACCTGTCGGCTTCAAAATGGGTATCAGAACTTCTTGATTACGGTCTACTGCTCAGGGTTCTAGTCGAATCCGAAATATTCCTAGGTCGTGCCGAAATATTGCGGCTAGGAAGTGATTGTCCTCGAGTGATCCGCCCCTTCCGCCAATACGTGCCGTCGACGCCCCTTTAGATGGTGTCCGCCGAGGCTTTCGAGCCGGGCGACTCCGCATTCGAAGCTCATGCCCAATATCAATTTCTGAGAATTCGGTCTTCGTTTCGAAGGTATTGTTGTCGTCGAAGGAGTTTGAGGAATGGCGAGTAGGAAGTGGTTAGATTAGAGATCACTCGAAACGAGATGAGTAGAGATCTGAGCGAGCGCCTTGCCGCTTGCGGAAGCTAGCAAACGAAGTTCTTGTGTGTCCTCGAAACCACATTACTTGATCTCAGGCTTTGTCCAGGGGAGAATTTAATTACGGAATATGTGTTGAACCTCAGCAATACCTACAATTTTTGAGAATCGAGCTTGGACAGCCAAAGAAAATGTGTGGTCACGTGACTAATATAAGACCAATACATCGAAGAAGACTCTGCGTGAGCATTTTCTGCAAAAGTATCAATTCTTCCTTCCAAAAGAAAGAAATTTACATACAGATGAACTCTATCAGTATAGTCTGAGATGCCCTCCTGTGCCTGGAATGGGCTCTCAACGCTCTTGAAGGAGCTAACCGAGTAGCTTGTTGACTCCAACTAAAAAGCTCGCATCTGTAGAGCCATGCCTGAAACTCATCTCTGCCCCCCAGCATGCGAAACCGAAGGTGTTTAAAGGAAGCGCTCCAATAGCCCATGTGTCTCTACCAGATCACTGATCGGAGCATGCCAGAAATCAACAGCCACGCCTCGTCCATAAATCAGAGCCTGAATCATGAGGTGGCAATCATGCAGAACGTGAATCCATTCCACCAATTCCCCTGCAACTCTCGGTGGCCAAGACGCTTGATCGATGATCCAAGCTTCGGTGCATATTCTGTCCATGAGAAGCTGTGAGTGCGTACAGAACACCACACGAGAGACTTCCGATCCTGCTCGAACCATTTCGAGCGCTACTTCCAATCCCTGTGCGAGAGCGAACAATTCCGCGACTTCGATGGACTGAACATGATCTCTTGGCAGGAAATGAGCTCTGTTGAAGCGAGAAGTGGTCTGACACAGGATAGCCCATGAGGCTTGATGATGAACAGGTATTAGATGGTATCTGTGTCTGATATCGCGATCGATGAAGATGAGGAGAGAATATGGGTCGCTGGCAAGGTATCTTCGAGTGCTTGGATGCGAGTCGTACCATATACTGCCGTGTCTGGCAGAGTTGAAGACTCGGTCATGGTCATCCATTGGCAGTGCGGTCTGGTTTTGGTATTATGGGATGTGCAAATTTCAGCTATAGAGCGACCAAGTGGTTACCAGGCACACTTTTTGTATGTCATTGAAGTACAAAAGATTGAAATTGTGACGAGGAGTGATTTTCTAGTGAGCTCGCTGGAATCTTCCACCAAACGCTCCCGATCGAAGGCGGCTTTATCCAGGCACTCGCAGAGAAAGGTATGAATATACCAGAATAACGTGGAAAACCTAACAAGAACTGGGAATCTCTCGTGTTGTCCAGAGCTAACAATCTCCATGCAAGTCTTATTCAAATGTTCTCATATTGTGTGTCAGGGACCTTTCGCTCGTCCGACATCCAAATTTAATCAAACAATCAGCGCTTTTTCTTTTAATATATACAAGATTAATTTTTGATAGGGCGTGTCCACACAATGTCCCCTCCCAGTTCAAGACCAAATCAGTAGCCGTCGCCTTAGTTTCCTCTACTAATACTCAGAATACCGAGGTTTGATTCAGAGGCATTCTCACTTTCGCCCACGCCAAGCTCAAATCAAGGAAAAAACTCGGTCACACTCGGGGTATCATTTTACACCTGGATGTCCTCCATATCCATCTAATATCAGAAACTTGCCTTCTCAAAGATCGATGGCATCAACTTGTACGACTATGCATTCACATACACAGGACCCCACGCAAACACAATCTCCAGCCCGAAATCCTCCAACTGAGCAAATCATCACAACCCTCAACAAAAGTCTGACTTCCCAACTTCCCATCCACACATCAGGTCTCATCCTCGACCAGACAGGATTTGATAAGGCCGCTTGTACTTCTGGCAAATAAGTACAGATAACCACACTTGTAATCGGGAAAATAAACTGGCTCGTGACGATGATGCCCGAGAATATCACTCAAGGTGGCGCTTATGGCGAAAAGCTCGGCGACTTCTTCGCACTGTGAGAAAGTTCGGGGGACGTAACAGGCAATGTTTCGCCAGAATTTGGGAGCGAAGGAGACGCTGGAGACGGGTTGGACGTGGTTGTATGTCTGGGACCAGGCGCAGCCACCGCTGCTGTAAACTACTATAGAGCGTGGATTGTGGGCGAGGTATGTGAGTTCGAGCTCGGTGTTTTCTCGCATGCTTCGCCATGCTTGGACCTATTCCAGTAGCGTCGATTGTACATCTTGAAAAATGTTCTCTGGTTGCCAGATTAATTTGCTTGAATTTCTGTATTGATATTTACGGAGCATCTTCAGGACGACAGGTAGACATTCGAAGAGGTAGTGTAACCTTCTTTCTGTTTCCTAAAAAAAAATACCGTCAGGAAGATTATTACTATTGGCCTTCCGAAGGATCTTTTGGTATTGCTAAATTACTTTCAGGGAGGAATGTCATCTAGGAACGTTGCTTGAGAGAAATCACGACTTCTTTCTATCAAGAAGAAGCTAGTACTTGACACTTTTTGAAAAGATTAACGGTATCTGTTCGCTCGGTCTTAGACGTATGCGAATGGCGACAAACTCCAGTTATGGGAATGAAGAGATTCGTCCCCGGCCATGTAAACTCGTTACCGAGGATTTTCACCTGGGCCAAGTCTTCGAATGTTTGCATGGCTTTGGAACGTTTGGTGCAAGTCCTCTAATATGTCGGCAACCTCACTTTCTAAAACTTAGGCATGTTATCAAATTAGTCCTCTAGTTCAATAGTGACCACAAAATGAACGATGACTTTATAGGTAAGCAAGTCCTCGCTTTCGCTGAAGACTTGCCCAGAATACGTATCATGTGATACTCATGTGACCCTGGTCATTTATTGGTTTGTCATCCCTTGTTTTCCATCTCTAGGTACAAAGCGGGCCCCAGTCTCACGCAAAAATCATCAAATCAACACCCAGTATCATCTCAAATAGACGTGAACATGGACTCGGCAATTCAAGATGCGACAATTTTATCCTTTAATGTGTGTCAACGATGTAAGCATCGCAAGAAGAAGTGTGATAGAGCGCTACCGGGATGTTCACGATGTAGTAGGTATGTAACACACGACAGAGTTTAACTTCCTATTTGCTGACAAAATTCTAGACTTAATTTGCCATGTAATTACAACTTTCCGCAACCATACGGTCTTTCAACACCACCAGAGTCCGAATCTACAAACACGAATGAAGTGAGTAGTAATGCTGTTTCAGTTCTTCAAAGCCATGAGCGCAACCTACTTCCAGAATTGCTAGATGGGTTCTCCTTTATCGCACCTCAGTCCGCATTCCAGACTTCCTCTGGAGAGTACACAATCCTCAGTCTAGATGAGCAACTTACGACACATTGCTGGTCCATCGTCAACCGCAACGGAGGAAAAGATGGTGTCCTTTCCGCTTGTGGCACATATTTAAACTTCGTTCACCCATGGCTTCCCATTCTATCCAAGGAAACCCTATTCGATCACATACTGTCGCAACATAGTGCACCAAAGGGAGATACTGCTATCTTGGTATTAACGATACATCTTTTGAGCCAGCTATATCAAACGATGCCTACCAAGAGAAATAAGGTCGACCAGCTGTATCATACTACGAAAGGATTTTATGGGTTTCGGTTATCTACAGGAAGGCTGTCTATTGAATTGATCCAGGCAGGCATCTTGTTAGCGATTTATGAACACAGTCAGGCTCTCCATGATGCTACTTACCTGACCTTGGCGGCTTGTGCTAGGATGGGATACATTCTGGGATTTGACAAGACTTTATCTCATGATTTCCAACCAAATGCTGGAGAAGAAGCTACCATGTCGCAACAGAGACAGGTATGGTGGAGCATTATAATTCTTGAAAGGTAAGAAGTGCTTTTCCCCGAAGATATTTACCAAGCGGTGGTTCTATCTAATCGTGCACAGAATCTCAATGCTAGAATACGTCCCTAAGAAACTCCCCTTCGCCATTCCAGACCTCGACTGGTCGGACATCCTACCTTCTGGAGACGCTTTGCGGCTACCTATCTCCTACGGCCTTGTACAACACGGAGATACTACCAGTCCTAGTCCGGTCGACTTCAGTGTCCCAACACGCATAGCTCAAGGCGCTTATCTACTCGGCCATGTAATCGATCGTGTGCAGTCTTCGAATACTGATTCGTCATCTTGTAGTGCAGCGAAAATCGATGGCACGTTGCGAGCGTATGCGATGGATTTGCTGCAGCCGAGCGAGCATGGACATCTTTGTTGGCCGTTCGCGATCTCCTTGAGGTATGTTACGCTCTTTATTTTGATTCTGGCGATACAAGCTAAAACTTGGCACAGTGCAATTTTGATGCTCAATGCGTTCGAGATATCGATGGAGCCAAAACCGACAGAAGCCCACGAGAAAGTGATGTTCCAGGGACGTGCTATATTGGGGTTGAAGTCCGCTCTGAGGATGATCCTCGAGAGTACCGAGAGTTCATCAAATGCTCCTGATACGGAAGTAATAAAATTGCCAATCTGGGTCTTGCATCGAGCTCAGTATGCAGCGATTTTGAGTCTCGATTTCGGAATCGTAGATGATGACGTAGAGTGGTGGATGACATATATTCAGACGGTGAAACGCATGCTGAGAGTCATGCAAGTGAGAAGCAGGCTTGCAGGTATGGTTTCCACTTTTACTAAAATCGCCATCTATGATGAGTTCTAAAAACGCCCCAGAAACCTATCTCAAGGCAATCGAAGATGCCGAAACTCGCCGATCAAACATCCTCGCTTGCCAGGCAGCCAGGTGTTGACATCTAAGCCAGCTTCTCATTCAACTCCCCAAAAGCCTTTAACAAATCATCCTTTGCCTCAACCTTCCATTTCTCCACCACAGGTTCAATAAGCTTTCCTTCAATCGCACCCAGCAGCCCCGGACTCATATTATGGTTCGCGGGATCCGCGTCGGGAAAAGTCAACGAGACTCTCGTATCCACAACCTGCAAATGCATGCCCTCTAACGTTTTCTTCAGACTTTCATTCGCTGACATACCGCCCATAATTCCGTAGCTGACTATCACGACTGGCTTGCCGATCCAGGCGTGGTAGAGATAATCGATGGCATTCTTTGTTCCTCCTGGAAGACCGAAATTCCACTCCGCGGTGACGAAGACGTAGCCCGCGTACTGGGCGATCTCAGCACTCCAAGCTTTGCTATGAGCGTGTACGAATTCTCCTTTTGCAGGAACCATAGCTGGCATGATGGCTTCATCTGTGCGCAATGGAAATTAGCATTTGATTCTCCCAAATAATCTTATGAAGAAGTTAGTGCCTCAAGCAGCGAGGAGAAGGAAATCAGCGTGCTGAAAACCTACTGAAGATGGGAAGGTTAAAGTCCGCAATATCGACGACGTGGAAAGAGAGTGTTGGATCAGAGTTAGACTCAGTAAGGATAGACTTAATGAGAGCAGCTACTTTGTCCCCGATACGATTAGGACGAGTGCTACCGATGATGATGCCGATTTTCTTGGCGGCGGGTGTATGAGACATGGTTATGTTTTTGATTTTGCGTCTTGGGGTTGTGTTTGAATGGTTGAGGGAAGGAAGTGAGTCAATAGTAGAAAATTTAAGAATTTATCAAGAGCTGGTTCTTGGTAAGACGAATGATGAGAAGAGAGTATGATTTGATTCACGAAGTAGAAAGGCATCTCTTTATACCCCTCCTTCCACTCAACCCAAATCCAATAATCGTGTTTGAACAGCGATATCAACCACCAAAACATCGCTTAGCTCCCTCCAACCAATAAGAAAGGGGCGCTCATGCAAGGGCGGCGACGGGCGGCGACGGGGCGGAAAGTGGATCTCCTCCTTCTTCCTCTATACGACATTGCATTTCGCAGCAAAGAGACTTATACTTCGTATATTATCAATCCAAACTCTTGGTAATAGGTGTGATATGCTTACCAACTAATGCACTGGATTTGTAAACTGTGCCGTGCAGAAACTTACGCTTTCGCTGAACAGTTACGTTGGAGAGGTTGAATACTCTGGCTTGTCTGCTGACAGGTTTCGTCTTGGAGATATGCAGGAGGGAGCTTGAAAGTTGAGCTTGAAATGAGTCGCAAAATTGCCGATGGATTAAGGACTAGGAGTTCATGATTCTATATCGATTCTTTTGATGAGAGTGAAGCGAAGAAATGTAACAGTGATGGTCTCAATCACAGAACGAAGTAGACTTATCTCAACACAACCGGCACATCACGCATCTTGTTGCAGTCAATGTCAAGGTAAGAAAGAAGACAAAATCGCAGTTCCAATTCATAAGCGTCATAAAATTCGTGCCTCCCTGTCTGTCAAACAGGTAAGTATCTACCGATTGAGACCATGATATATGACCCAATAGATGTTAAGCTATTCAGACCAGCGATTAGTGATCTTCCCAATTCTTTCCGTGCATCCATGCGTACCAAAAGATCCAAAAACAGTAGCAAGAGCGCCGAGCAAACAAAATGCTTCGCAAAGCAGAAAGCAGAAACACCTCAATCGCTCTCCTTCCATGCCTCTTTGGATGCGTAATTACTGTGTTCCCGTTCCGATTCCAAACCCCGAATACGATGCTGATGTACAAATCACCCTAATGCTTTTAATTTTGCCGCTGACTTTTTTCGAACCCAATGACCCCACTTCGACAAGGTCGATTCTGCCACAAATGAGTGGATACCTACTCGTTTACCACATCTCTGATGCTCCACTTCCAATCATCACCCCCACGATCAAGGTTCGCGCCAACCCACTTTTCGCACTTCCTCCTCCACCTATCCTCCTCTTCTCTCTGCCTCTTAACGAACTCTGGTCCAACGTCGAACTCTTCACCAACAAGCCAGTCATCCTTTAATGTACTGGCGCCATCACTCTTTCTGCCTGAGACCTCATCAGATTCTTTAGTAGCATTGTCCTCGAGATCGGGTACGTCCTTGAAGACATCTTCCTCTTCATCGAAAGCGTCGAATCCGTCCATGGTATCGCCGGCATCGCTTTTGCTGTTCGCTTGCTGGCTAGGCATTTTGAGCCAGCACATTCGTTGCGGGTCGAAGACCATGCCTCCGACGACTTGAACGTTCTGGGAAGAGGTGATGTTTTGAATTAGAGCAGGGCGAGGCGTGGTATTCTCCTTTTCGCGGTACACTTGGTTCTCCTTTTCTCGGAACATGTGTGAAGGGATGGAAGCAGTGGAAGGGGACGAAGCTGGGGGGTCAAATGATGTCAGGTCGTTCTCGTTGCCTTCCCATCGATATGTGTATGGGTTGTAATACATCCCTTTGATAGATTTAGGGTTGTTAAGGTTGCCGAGCGGCTTGATGAGCTGGGGCTTTTGGGGCGGGCCTCTGATTTTCTTCGGCTTTACACTCTGTGCGTGAACATTGCTGAGACCTGTAGTAGCTGAAACTTTGGCTTTCCATTGATTCGTAAGCGCAGCAAGAGGTGCGCCTTGGGCAGATGGAGCTCGCTGGGCGATGACATGCTCTCTTGCCATTCGACTGGCGTTGGTATCACGTGCAAATCTAGGTAAGTCATCTCTAGTCCTCGCAGGTGAGTAAGGAGTCAGAGGAGCTGGAGTCGTTGTGCGTGATAGTGATGCATCTTGAGAAACTTTGTTCCGGAGATGTGATAATTTGGGAGGCCCACGACCAATGGGCTCTTTGACGAATCTCTGCTCCGTGTCTTTGGAGGTCGGTAAGTCATCGAATCCATCCAACTCAAAGCCGTCGCCAAAATGTTTTCGACGAATAGGCTTCGTGAGGGTATGCTTAGGTGCAGCTCCCCTTGCCAATACATCAGCTCCTCTCGGCCTCCTTGGACTGGGCGACCGCATTGTCGCCCTGGAGACAGCTCGAGAAGATGGTCGAAGTTCGATACTGGTATTTGAAGACTCGGAATCGTGCCGACGGAAATGACGGGATGTTTTGATCGTGACGTGATGTGACTGGGCGCTTGACGTTCCTGCGGGGAGGAAAGGGAGCGGATTCTTTCTTGCGTGAGACATGCTCGATTCAGCTCCAGACCTGTCTCGCTCTACAGGCGTCTTGGGCCGCGTATTGGTTCTGTTGCCATCCGTACGGGAAGGAGGTCTCTCATAGTGAGACCTCATTGGCTTTGCTGGAGACTGTGGGAAAGAACGCATGGTGGGCATCGATCGCTTAAGCTTCAGTAATTGTGCATTGGTCGTCGTGGGTTCATTGCGGAGGGCGGTGATGGATGGCTTACTTCCCAAGTCCCTTCGGCGAGGGGTAGATGGAGCCAAAGAGTGAACCGAAACAGGCGTTGTAGGTGTTGCAATACTGGTGACTGAGGAGTGAGACGAATGACCTCCCATCCTAGATTGAGATCTGCGACTACTTCTGAGGATAGGCCCGCCACTTTCCGAGACCGGCTCTAATGAGGATGGATGGCGTTCATGCCCGCCAAGTGGACGAGGAAGACGTGATGTGGTAGTGATTGGCGCTGGCTTCTCCTTCTCTCTCTGCTGGTTGCCAAAGATCAGAGACACGGCAGTCTTGGGACGTGTAGGACTTGTCAGACGAGTCGACTTCATCTTGATGTTGCGATTGAGTGTGAGCTTGCTGGAATCAAAGACATCACCATCTCCGATCTCAAGACCAGTGAGGAAGTCGTCCTTTGCTTCTACACGCTGAGCAGCTTGTTTGTCCCTGGATCCATGGTCAGGCGAACGATCTTGCTGTCTCCTTTTCAAGATATCATCGAAATGAAGAGGGCCACTGGGGATTATGAGTCCATCCAGGCCTTCATCCTCGCTCTCCATGGTAAGCGAGCTTGAGACACTCGGACTGAGAGCAGTTGCCGAGGAGCTTCTGTTCGAGTTGCGATCTCTCTTCCCTCCGTGCCTAGTTCCCAAACTACCACCTTCTCCCCACTCGTCAGCATCGTCGTGTAGACTACTTGGAGTTTTGGGAATATCCCGGCGGGTAGAGAGTCTGAGTGGTTCGTTGTCCTGCGGTAGCTTGAAGTCTTCGTCGAAGTCTTCATCTCCTTCAGCATGGCTATCTTCCTTTTGAGGAGTGGGAGGCGTGATGAGTGGTATAAGCTTAGGAACCTGTCGGCTTTTGGAAACTTTGATAGTATCTCCACCGTCCCCGAAAAAGTCGTCGTCTTCCTCGTCACGGAATCGTTCGAGCATGATGTTGGCGGAAGCTGCCTTTGGTTTTATATCTGGACGGGGGCTGAGATCGAACTTCGGTGCTGGTTGCAGAGCCTTGACTGGACTTCCTTGAGTAGATCCTCCACTGACTTGTCGCAATGCATCTGGGAAATTAGACGCATCTTGTCGCTTGAAAGTCAGTCCTCCTTCACCCGGCAACTCCAGGTCTCCGTCGTCCCAGTCATCCTGTATGATCTTCTTTATTTTCCTGCCACCGAGTCGCTTTATCGTCCCGCCTTTCAGTGCCGAAGCAGGTACGTTTTGCGGTATGGGAATTCCAGCTCGCGCTGCCGAAGCCACCGCATCGAAGGTTGACTTCTCGTCGTCTCCAGCCATTTGTATGTATTTTTCTTCATCTCCATGATTGGAGTCAAAATCGGATCGTGCTGACATGCGCGAAGATACGGAATCCCGGTGGTGTGATGTAGCTGTCGTTGCCAATGAAGCGCTTCGAAATGTAAAATCATCTCCGCCAATATCCAGGTCGTCATCATCCCAACACTCCATCGGTTCCTCCACTAACGCCTTACGCGGCTTCAATGTTAACTGCTCCATCTCAGGGGGTTTTGCTGCAAAATTTTAAGGTCAGGGTATGCGCTGGAAGATAAAGTTGGCAGACTCCGGTCAAGCTATCACGATAGCTGTCTGGATGCGAGAAGCAGAATCGCGTAATTATCGAGGCCGTAATGTCATGTCCATTAGTATTGTAGCGGCTTTGGTGGTTTTGATTTTGTTGCTGGTTTATTGGTTCTGTTGGTGGAAAGTGCACTTGTGGTGGTGTCGTCGCTGTGTATTGTTTGTATTCGCTGGTTGATGGGCCCAATTTTCTGTGTTCTGTCCCCACCGCCGGTCTCAATACTCCCACAGATGCCCAGCAGGCAGCCGTTCTGGTCGTTGGGCGAGCAGCACTGCGGAGGTGTTGAGATGTTGATTGAAGTTCAAAGTCGTTTCAAGAGGGAAAAAGGGGCGGGTCGTGGTAATGTGGCCGTATCGATTGCTGATTGCTGATATCGGGATGGCTGGCGTGTCGAAGGCTGGCGTCAGGATTTGACGTCCATGCCAAGAGGCTAACCAGTCACGTGATATGTAAGACACGAAAAGTCGCGTCGCGTCTGCCTTGAGCCTGCTCCGCTCTACTGCATTGTGATGGTCGTATGCTGTGTGTGATCTTCCATACAATCCTCTCGGCCTCAAGTTGATCCAACACTACTTCCTTCCTCAGTACGGGGACCTGTGTCCGAATTGATAGCTTGTCTTCCTCCAATCTTGAATGCCACAAATTCATCCCATGCCAGGATCATATCAAGAACATGGACCCTATATTGATTAAGGTTCCCCGCCCTGATCTCGGGGCGGACTCGGACTTCGTTCTTCTACATGTTGCATCTGCAGGAGGAAAATTGCTGGACTTGAATTTGATTGGCACTGAGAATGATAACGTCTATACTTTTTCATGTAAGAGACCCTAGATCGGCCGGCGCGGGCCAGCCCTCGGCCTTGACCTCCCGTGTGGTGCATTAATCCGTAAATTAATCAAATTTCGGGGTGTTTTAGTGAAACAAAATCAGACGTACAAACTCAAGGACAAGAAAGTCACTCAGGGAGAATGGGAAACAACTCTCTCGGCTTTTCTACTTGGTACAGATCCGGAGGGTGAGCCTGTTGATGCTCCGGAGGGACTTGAAGCAGTGGCCAGTTTACAACCTGGGCCAGGAGATGTGCCGAAATCAATTACTGTCGTTATACAACGGAATATAGAAGGAATAACGGCAAGAGATTGATCCTTCAGACAGCAATAATCAGCTGATACGGTATTAGCAAAAACTTGGTTCGATAGTTCTTCCGACAGACCCTGATGGTGATGGCGATTTGTACGAGTGGTGTTCAGAGAATGTTGTGGCGAATCGAAAGCTCACTCAGAAACTACAGGCATCCAAAGCAAAGCTCTTAGATAAGGATGCACAGATCAAGAAGTTGGAAGAGAGCCTCGCAGAACTGGTCAAGGCGAAGAACGACAACGATACACAACTTCTGGAAAAATTCTCCCTGTTGCTGAATGAGAAGAAACTCAAGATCAGAGACCAGCAAAGGCTTTTGCAAAGCGCAAATGTCGATCCTGCGCAACTGAAAGAGCTTGAAGAGGCTGGGACAAGATCACGATCACGATCAGCAGGTCCTTCTCGAACGGGCAAGCGAAAGGTTACAGAAGTAGAAGAAGAGGATTTTAAAGATGGCGTCGATAAAATGGATGTTGACGACGAAGCCGCAGCCAAGGATCCCGACCAAGAACCCGCCAGAGATTCTGGGGAGGAAACCGCAGATGAGAGAACAGCCAGCGAAGCTTCAGAGGACGAGGAACCACCGGTGCCCCTGTCAAAGAGAAAGACCGAAGCCAAAACCAAACAAGAGCCAAGCAGTAGTCAAGCATCCAGCTCGCGTACGTTACAAGATCAGCCAGAGCCGCCGCAAAAGCGAGAGTTGCCATTCTCAAAGAAACCACCAGCCAAAACTGCGGTGCCAGCAGATGAAGGATCCGCTACAGAATCGGATGATGAATTATGATAGGATTGTGAGCTACGAGATACGAGATTAACTTAGGATAATAATGAATTTATGGCTTGATCACACAATACGAAATCCCCTTTGCTATGCAACCTTCGCGCAGTCTTACAACGGTGAGTGATCGATGTTTCTTCACGTAGACCTACAGATTTAAGTGGTTTATTCAAATGACAATCCTGGAAAATGAATTTACAACAAGACTTCCAGATCGCTTCGCCGAAGATAAACTTCCCTTGCATTGTATGAGCTCGATACTTAATGGTCAATGTGAGAGGTAGATCCGTGAATACTCCACTTCTAATGGGCTGAAATAGTCGATGTTGATTAGCTTCAAGCTTACCTACGTATGAAAACTATCGCTTACTTTGTCTAGCTCCAAAGTCCGTTGTCAGTAGAGCATTAGACTACACCTATTTCGAACTGACAAGTGKGATTAGCTTACAACCAAGACCCAAACGACAGGGACATCGACATGAGATATCCCGGGGCCTCGTTCTGACAGCTAGGCAGCTCCGTGGTCCAAGGAAGTCTACTGTTGACAATTCTCCGGCCTCCTCTGGGCTCTGTTTGTTGTGTCGGCGGAGGGAGCTCCCAGTATGTCGAAGATGGTAATTGAGATGTTGTGTGGACTGCTATAAAGGTGTAATCCTGGAAACACTGTTCCCAGTTGGAGATGAGGTCGGCGGCTGAAGGATTGAACTCATTTTTGGAATGGCTTCTTTGATCGTACCGCAGTATTTTTTTTCCTCTGGTTGTTATCTCATGATCATTGTCTGATGGACAGCATTCAATGAGATGATAAGTACTTTCGAAAGTGTCTACATTGACACACATGTGTTATCCGAGTCGGCTAGCGAGCTCTTAAGAGACGTGGTCAACCTATTGAAGCATACAGAGAGGAATGAGGTTGATCATAAGAGGTCATATGTGGTCATGTGGAATGTGAACGTCACCCACTGAAGAATCAGGCTCAATCATTATCGAATGAGACAAGGCTGCAGAGGCATAACACGGTATACAGATTCAAAGCCACAACGAGTTCTGCAGCAGCGTCGCCGCTGTGAAGCTTACTCCCCGTCATTTCAAGTTATATGCTTCTGGGATTGGACTGGCTTATAAAAGTAAATCAATGGTTGTATTTTGTAGTGAGTAAGTGGTTCTTGGGGGTTATGATTGAAACGTTGGATGGAGAAGTGACCATAGCAATTTGCTAATCTAGAGCGGCGACGAGTTCGTTCAACTGCGTAGAGTTGACCTCGGTGTCCTAGTATCACTAAGTGGGACAAATAAATCGAGTATTCGCAAGTCGGCGCTGCAAGTTGGCTTCCTCTCGACGCTTTCAAATTAGCCCACACGCCCTCGAAGGATGGTGATATATCTACAATCACTGTACAATATCTCATTATACCAGCCGTCTGTTGGGGTCAATAATCCCATATAACCTCGCTTTGTCGCTTGGGAATAGAATGAAGCTATTCAGAGACTCTCGCTAAACAAATAAAGCGACATTGTGACGTGTAACAAAACTTTTTACTGCAGAGCATCAGACCGATAGAAAGTGAGCAGCAAAGGTGCTGTATCGAGGAGCTATAAAACTAAACATCCGTCATCGTTCCAGCTTGTGTAATATGATTGGGATATCTGCTACGTGTGGTTCTATTTTTTTACTTCCCAATATGAGTTTATGAGGATGTTATGCCTCCCTATGCTGCTAGCTTGTGCAACGGAAACAACAAAGTAAACCAGACGCCAGCGCTTGACGTCTAAATCCATAACTCCAATTCATGCCAGTATCCTACTTCATCACCGAGACTCACTCCCAGCATTCTCGCTCTCGCCACTCTGCTGCTCTCTCATCCTTTTCATCCTCTTCTCAGCAGCTTTCGCCAGTATCTCCCTCCTACTAATCCCCTCACCACTCCCCCTGGTCCCAACACTCTCAGCACCACCTCCTCTGCTAGCACCCAGCACAAACTCTCCCCCAGTCCACCCACCATGATCATCAACCTCCTCATCCTCCCCACTACCCTCAGCATAAGCCGCCCCCTCCCCAACCATGAATCCGCTCTTCGTGTAATCTGCCTTTTCAACCTCCTTCTCAATCAATTTACATAGATCCCAGAACTTACGATCATGCGATCCATGGACATTGTGCGCCAGTTCATGACAAAGAGTTTTGCGGATGGTTTTGTAATCTCGATATCCATCATACGCATCCGTTCGTAGCCTTAATTCGATAACTTCACCAGCATTGCGATTTAAGCCAAGTGTACGTGTTGTGCCTTCATAGTTCGATTGTGTATGTTCCACGGGATTCATCTCGGTAAGCAAAGGAACTATGAATTTGTGTCGCCGCATAGCGGCTTTGATCCCAATATCGTCTTTCAGTCTTTGCAAGAACTTCAACGATTTGTTTGGATTAGGTAGATATGGTAAAGGTCGGAGAGTCGTGAATGTGTATTGGTTCTCCTCCTGCTCTTTCTTCCAATCGTGGGTTTTGTATGCTTTGACTTTCTGGGCTGGACGCGCATTTCGTCTGTTGACGCGCCGGGAGGCTTCTTCTCGAGCGAGGGAGATGGAGGAGGCTTCTTGGGCAGTGCTGCCGAGGAGGGTTATCTTGTGGTTTATGAGGGCGGTAAGGAGGAGATTCGGATCTTTAAATGGGGGTTTGAGGAGGCCCAGTTTGGAGACCATAAACTTTTGGTTGCTGGAAGGAATGGAGAGAGTATCGGCGATCTCGTCAGAGAGATCTAGTATCGTGGCATCGGAGGGGAAATTGTAAGTATGCGATGCGCCGTGGAATGTCAAAGTGATGGAGACTAGATCTTGGTTGTCAGTAGGACCAGTTTCTGAGGAATCTGTAGCCATGTTGAAATAAATATGCGCTTGAGATGTGGTCCTGATGTATGGAAAATAGAGTAATGAATGGTATTTCTATGCGATGCTAAAGAAGTGCTCTTTCTATTGCTCACTATAGAGTTCTGCAGGCTTGCTCGGCTTCGTAATCGTCATCAGAGAGCATTGCCACCCTGGCCCTTTACGCGGCTATCACCCGCTCCCGCTCGGATTTGACAGGGGCTGGCTCTTTCAACTCTATCCATTTTATCACGTGAAAATATTTGTATACCTTCATATTTTCTAATATTAATCTAGAAGCCTGATATTTGACTGAATTAAAAGCAGAGAACTGCGATTTTACATATACTTCATATCGGAGTCCTATCTGTAACTAGCTTTCGACGAGCAACATGTATTATTGCCTATCTTCTAGCTCCCGACGTACATCGTATCCTTGAGGACAGTCAGCGAAGCTGGTCAGAAGAGGTCCGCTTCAGTACAAATATCAGAAACCTTCAACAATGGGCTGTAGATGGTAGTTTGCGCTCACTCATTCAGCGGGATATCTCATATTTACAGTATTATGGCTTCCAGAGAATCGAGTTTATCAAGTCTTCATGAAACCATTCTATTCTCGAAAGTATTATTGGGTATCATACCGGGCTTTCATTATCTCATCCTAATCAAGTCCCGACTGCAGCCAAGGATCCTCGCGAAGCTCTTTTGCAGTTTTTCTATCTTCCGGCAGCCAGTGTAGCATTTTCCTGACAAAGCTGAGGAAAAGCGCTTTTTCTTCTCCTGACATGCACTTTATGCAGTCGTCAAGTTTGACACCCTTAGGGATTGTTTCGGGCTGATTGAAGTAGCCTGTAGTATAAATCAGATGTATGATTCAGGAAGGCGGGGTATTTCATTATTAGACATGCCTTTTGAGTCGAAAAATGGCCCCCCATAGTATTCATGAGCGGTATTGCACCAAGTCCCGTCCGGGGTGGGAAACGAACGTTTCCAGGGGATGCCACGCCAATGTTTCTCTTGATCAATGAGCTTTTGCGGCGGTGGCCCTAGGAGTGCTATCATCTCGGCAAGATGTGCTTGTGCAGTGTACACGCCATTCTGTGATTTGAGGTGGGTGAAAAGCTCCTTGTTTTCTAAAGGTTCAAAAAGCTGAAAGGCAATCTCTCTGTTATTTCATATACACCCCGTATTGCACGAGAGACTTACAAGCACACCCAAATTCCAAATATCGGCACTATATGACCATGGTACCCCTAGCAGGACTTCTGGGGCATAGTATAGTGGTGGCTGTATCGGATGTCGGAGAGGTTCCGCGCCATCTACTGTGTGGGCTAGACCGAAATCAACAATCTTTGGCAGCATCCAGTATGACTTCAAAGTACCGAAATCATTGTATGAGAGGTATATATTCCGATCGCTGACCGTTTTCCGCGGCATTGGATGGTCACCTTGAGCCTTCACATACTCTTCGATGACGTCCAGGTCCTCGAACGACATAAGAATATTGTCTGCCTTAAGATCTAAATATAAGGTCAGTAGTGGCTAACGGAAGTGTCAAGACTCTGAAAAACAGACCAGTATGGATGATATGGCAATCAGAATGAAGATATTCCAATCCTTCCAGCAGGAAGTCGACGTATACTTTGAGAAGATGAGATGGAATTTTTTCTCCGACGAGACGGTGTTAAAATTGGCTTAAGGGTTCCCGCATAGCTTCGTAGACAAGACATAAGTGAGTAACCCCGGTGGGGCCCGTGGCTACAAAATCATCGATTGCAGCCCTGACAAACGCAAAGCCAGGAGGAGAAGGGTCTTTTGTAAGACGTTTATTGATGTCAAGTTCGTGCAGAACCATGTCTTCGAAATCCGGGTTAGAAGTGGTAATCTTGAGAGTCACATATGGGATTGTCGTTCTTGAAAATGTCAGAATTCACCCTTCATTCGAGTGGGTGATTCTTACCGCTCCAGATCCTCCGCGAGCCATACAGTAGAAGATGTACCCCATCCGATCTTTGTCAAGATCTTATATCGATTATTGAGCACCCGCCCGGGGTCTGCAGGGTAGAAAAACTCGGGTCGATAGCCAGGCACTTGCTCCTCCTCAACCAAGACATCAGAAGGTAGGATCCTTGGCTCTGGACAGAGAGTCTTTATCTGCTTTGACAAAACGAATGGCAGGCTTTTGCGACATGGTTTTACCATTCGACCAAGTTGTTTGAACATAATTAATGTCTTCTGTGGCCGAAACATTGCCTCAAGCGCAGCTATAGTCGCTCTCATGTGTTGCACAGGAGCATAGGATAAACCGTGTAAGAGACACAGATACTACGATAGACAGTAACTTAAGTCATAAACAACTCATGTATATTACCATAATTAATTGAAAAATAAGCATGTTTTCTGAATGATATATTTAGGAAGCCTTTCGCTGACTATTTATATAAGCTCGATAGAGTATGCTCAACGTACATCATATCCAAGGAGCGGATTTACCCCCCTGCTCCCGCATGCCAAGAGTATAGACGCCGGCAAGCGCGCTCGAAAGAGCTGTCGCGTAGTTGCGTGTCCTCATCCAGTTCGAATTGATCAACTCCTTCCATTGCGCCCATCTTTCCATCAAGACCATTAACGACAACGCGACAATTAGCTGCTGACAGCCAGCAGCTATCCACTCCTTTGACCGTTGTACAAAGAAGCAAGAATAACGCCTGGGCGTCTCGCAAGCCCATCATGAATCTCTTTAGGATACTGGGTAAGTGTTATTCTCGAGACCAAAGAGAACAAATACTAATAGATCGGTGTAGGGGATCTCTCCCATCTGGTTTCAATTCTGATTCTGCTACACAAGATGCAACAAACCAACGTACGTATTTCCTCCATCTGGGATTACCCAATTGCTCGTCAATTGGAGCTTTCTGCGCAGCCAACTAACAAAAGCCCAGTCCTGCTCCGGCATTTCCTTCAAATCCCAAGCCCTCTACCTAATGGTCTACGTAACCCGTTACATCGACCTATTCTGGACCTTCACCGACAGCTCCTACAACACCATTTTCAAGCTGCTCTTCCTCTGCTCCTCCGGATACACAATCTACCTCATGACTACAGCCTACAAACCCACTCATGACCCCAACATCGACACTTTCCGTGTGCAATACTTGCTCGGTGGTTCGCTCGTCCTCGCCGTTATCTTTCCCTACAAATATACCCCCTCGGAAATACTCTGGGCCTTCAGTATCTGGTTAGAAAGCGTAGCTATCCTGCCGCAATTGTTTCTGCTACAAAGAACCGGGGAGGCGGAGACGATCACGACGCATTATCTGTTTGCATTGGGCAGTTACAGGGCGCTGTACATTCCGAATTGGATCTATAGGTATGTGATGGAGGGACATTGGGATGGCATTAGTGTTATGGCTGGGTTGGTGCAGACGGTGCTTTATTCGGATTTCTTCTGGATTTACTACACAAAGGTTTTGAAGGGGAAGAAGTTCGCGCTTCCAGTCTAGAAAGGCTTGTGTTCTTTGCCTTTGAAGTCGACTCGAGGCGCATGAAGCATGAAAATGTGAAGTGGAAAGTTGGGACTCAGACTGGATGTTCTCGAGAAACGTGTTCTTCTTGGGTGGGCGGACAATAATTGCTATGCAACCATGATTGGCGTTCGGGAATCTGAACGGAAAAGGATCGAAACTCGGATCTCGATCTGACAGTGATAGCAGGAAGGATAATTAATCTGCTGCTCAGCAGTATTCATGTATGTTCGAATATGTGACAGGAATAGACTTGATTTCACAAATCAACTCTAAATGCAAATCGTTTCATAATTCATTATGCGATCATCCTGCTTCTCGAAATCTGGGCACAAGTGACCGACAATTGACGTGTAAAGCAGTGTTTTCTGATTTCTTGCATTCTTTGGATTTCACTACTTTCCATATATACACAACCAACACCGATGCAGTAACTCAAGGGAAATACAATTTACAAGACGAGACTACGAGCCATAAGCTACCTGTCCGTGAGGATGTTCACTCGAGTAGCCCGGAGCCATGAAATTGGTCTCTGGGTTATTCTGTTCTTTCGCTGCTGAACATCTTGCCATTGTTGGCGAACTATTCTCATGTCAGCTTCTGTTTTCTCACTTTGACAATACACAAAAGTGAGGGAGAAGGGAGAAATCTCATACCTCCTCGAAATAACATCAGTGAAATAGAAGTTCTCAATAACCTTCTTGAAAGGCGCCCCAGTGGGTTTACTACCCTTATTCTGATCCACCAACTGAACCTTACTCAACTGCTTCAAAGAAACCGGCTCCACGATATCGTAGCTCGCTAACGCGGGACTGATTTGTACCATTCGGTCACGAAGCTGAGCGACGTCGTCGTAAGGAAGAGCTGCGCCCATGAATTCACTTGCTGCGCGGATGATCTTCCAATCTGTTCGTGCAGCGCCAGGTAACGATGTAGCGGCGCGCGTCATCTGCACACGACCTTCAGTGTTGACGTAGGTGCCAGATTTTTCCGTGTAAGCAGCGCCTGGAAGAACGACGTCTGCTACTTGAGCGCCGCGGTCGCCGTGGTGGCCTTGGTAGACGACGAAGGCATCCTTGGGGATATCGGCAGCATTGAACTCATCAGCACCGAGAAGCCAGACGAATTTGGGTTTTGTGTTGGCTACAACTGTGGATGGGGTTGTGAAGCCAACTTCGTAGGCACCAGCTCTTGATGCGGAACGTTGAAGGACGTTGTACCCATTCCATTCTTCGGTCAGGAAGTTGGCAGCATTCTTCTCGACGAAATTTCCGACCATCTCGTAGATAGCCTTTGCGTCAGCGTGATCAGTGACACCGGAACCAACAATGATCATGGGTCTCTTGGCAGCTTGTAACTTCTTGCCGAATGGACCCGCAAGGGCCTTTTTGAGGGCAGCAGCATCGCTTCCTAGATGCTCGAACTCGAAGGTTGATTCCCAGGATTTACCGACGACACCAATCTCAAGATCAGATCTCATCCATTGCTTTCGGATACGGGCGTTGAGGCCGGCGGCCTCGTGTCGAGGGTTGCTACCAACAATGAGAATGGCATCTGCTTCCTCAACACCCCAGATCTTTGAGTTGAAGAGGTAGTTTGAGCGAACATCGACTCCGTGAGCGATTGGCTGGCTTCCTGATGGTTGATCGAGGGCCAAGTTCTCTGAGCCGAGCTTGTTGGCCAGGTCCTTCAGAGCCACCAAAGATTCGACTTCGGCGAGGTCACCAGCAATTGCCTTGAACTCGTTACCCTTAGGGGCAAAGTCCTTGAATGCTGCTCCGATCTCAACTAAAGCTTGCTCCCAGCTGGCCGGGAGGAATTTGTTGTCCTTTCGGATGAGTGGAATCGTAAGTCTCTGTGTCTTCAGTCCATCACAGGCGAATCGGGTTTTGTCGTTGATCCATTCCTCATTGACATCGTCATTGAGTCTAGGTAAGATCCGCATAACTTCTAGACCTCTCGAGTCGACTCGGATATTCGATCCAAGACCATCCAAAACATCTATCGATTCGGTATGCTTCAACTCCCAAGGTCGCGCCCTGAAAGCATATGGCTTAGATGTGAGGGCTCCAACAGGGCACAAATCGATAACGTTTCCAGACATTTCCGAATCCAGGTTCTTCTCGAGGTACGTGCCAATTTGCATATCGTTCCCACGTCCAGTAGATCCCAACTCAGGGGCACCAGCCACATCGTTGGCGAATCGAATACACCTCGTGCAATGAATACATCTGTTCATCGAGGTCTTGATCAAGGGTCCGATATTCTTATCTTCCGTAGCACGTTTGCCACCAATCTCGTGGAATCGTCCTCTATCGGCTCCGTATCTCATCGATTGATCTTGTAAATCACATTCCCCTCCCTGGTCACAAATAGGACAATCGAGCGGATGGTTGGCCAGCAGAAATTCCATTACTCCTTCACGGGCTTTGTGTGCGAGGGGCGAGTTGGTCTTGACGACCATACCGGGCTGTACGGGCCACGCGCATGATGCCACGGGCTTTGGTGCTCTCTCGACTTCTACTAAACACATTCGACAATTTCCAGCAATCATGAGTTTTCTGTTATGGATCAGCGTAAGTTCGATTCGTGATCGGCATTGAGACCTACTCATGGTAGCAATATCTGGTGATAGGTTATCATTGGTTGAGCAATAGCAAGATCAAACTCCGTTGCATACCTAGGAATTGTAACTCCAGCCTTCTCACACGCTTGAATCAAAGCCGAACCAGCTGTGGCAATCGTCAACATTATTCCCGAGCCACTTCCCCTCCAGCAACGTACCTTCTATCGAGACCTGTTTGCCATCTGTATACCCAATTAGCCAAATTTCTCTTCGTAATGTCTATAAAACCTATGCGACTTACCGATAGTAAGTGAAACTTCGGCCTGTCGCCTGCTTGTGGTCGCAAATGTCCTGGCCGCATTCGAGCTCTGTTTGCTCGTCCGCAGCGCCGACCGTGCTAAAGAACTTCGCAGCATTGTGTCCTCTCGCCGTCTTCGTAGCACAGCACAGCACTGAGAAAGGAAAGTCAATCTCTGCGGCGGCGTGGGGAGGCGATGGAGGCGAATAATTGAAACTTTGATTCCACGCCTCTACTATCTTGACGTTCATGAAGCTCGACTTCGTTTAGCCTTAGCGCGGTCATTTGCGTTAGCTCGACTCTGATTGGTCAGCTCCACTTCCACCACGGTACAAATAAAATTTCACCAGGCGAGTCTTCTCCTTCTTCTTCCTTTCCTTAATTAAATTGTATTGAGCACGTTTTATTGTGGGTGTACTTGGGCACAGCAATCGAGCTTAACGGTCAGATTGCTTGCTACCTGTCGAGTCTTCCTCTATCTTGTGCTCTAGAGCATACCCTTTGGGCGCTGGAATGGATGCAAATGAGAGCCAAAAGCTCGACGAATGCGCAACTTACCGCCGGCTGCTACATCTCTTGTATTTTTTCGTGATCATGTTGCTAAATGGGTGAGGAACATGGGGTGGAAGTCATTATCTGTTGCAACTTTGTGAGACTCGGAGTGAAGCGTTGGACAGCTTCAAACTGCGATGGACTCAACTATATGGGACCCGTTCACTGATTCTTGCTACACCGAGCCGTATCAGATGCGTCAACTGACGCCCGTCATCTATCATCGTTATCTGGCCTCGGTAATCAGTCATATGTGGCATCAAGGTCGTGGCGTAGTGAGATCGAGGCAGCTTCACTTGTTTGCACCACATCTCCTATCGCATATCTCACCATTACGACAAAGGTGTGAACCGCCGTGTGTCATGGCTGGAGGATCGACAATATGTCAAGATCGATGTCCTGTACTATGCGAAATGCTATGAGATTGCGGATGGTTGATTGTAGTCTTTAGACATGTGTGTACCCATGCAAAAGCGACTCATTGCTTCTCTACTGGAGTATATTATTGTTGCTTCTCAGCTTTGCACACTCCGAATTTTCGTCATCACATGAGAGAAAGATCTTGATGCGTGGAATGATGTTCCTCGTATTGCAAAGTCCACGCTTTTGATTAATGATGAGAATACTGAGGGTGATAATAATATGTAATGATAATTCCTTTTGCGGCCAAAGGGGTATGATTCCCCTCGGTAATGTTGATGCGTATGTCCTCGTCCTCATCCATGCCTGCTTAGCCCATAGCACCAGCCTGGCCCGTCCAATTCCATGTCGATGAAAATGCAACGTTTCTCACCCTTCCAGTACTCCGCGACTCCAATCCATGTTAGTTAGTTAGCAATGCAGTATCCATTCACCCAGGATTTTGTCAAAACTAAGGGTTCAATCATCATCCAGGCCTCTCCGACTACATAGCCAGAAAGACGAGCTCCCATCCATCGTTTCCAAGCAAATTTCAAGCGTCCGGGTACTCTTGCTCAATAATCCTATCCCTACTATCACCAAATGTGCCTGGTCCCCTCCCTTGGATAACCTCCTCTGGAACATCTTTCTCCCAAGGCTTTCTCCGCTTCGGCATCACAGAAGGAGAGCTAGCTGCCAGACCACGTGGGGTATCGTCGATTTCTTTGATCCCAGGGATAGGTGCACCACTCTGTATGAGCGCTACTATTTCTGCGAAACTGCGTGGGTAGGGAGCCCCGTCTTGAGCACCGTCTTGTTCACCAGTTTCAGGAGTGAGTGCTGGATTGGTATGTGTGCTTGATACAGCCATGTCGGGGGGCATCGGATCTCTGGGTTGATGGTGAGGTTGGCCTGAAGGTTCTCGTGCTATCTGAGTTGCGGTTGAAGGTGAATCTGAGATTGGTGCTGAGTTTGAAGGCGTTGGATTCGAGAAGGTGTTTTGAGATGAATGAGAATCCAGGTATTCTTTATAGCCGTTGAAGTCCACTTTTATGTTTTTCTTCCGTGAGAAGTAGAAGCATTGAGCGTGTAGGATCAGGTCTGAGGCGGGTGATGGATCGGGACCAAGAATTGCTTTGAGTCCTCCCTAGAAAGAGTAAATATTTGTTCAGGTAGATGCTAAGTGGTAGCGAAGTAGGTCTATCAAACAGGTGCGGCGCGGAGATTTGAGGAAGAGATGAGATCGAACGAAACTCTTTGTAAGACGATGAAACAAACATGTCTATTCAAATATGTACGCATATAATTCTCTAAATGGAAAATTACATGTATGATTATATGTGCGCAAAACGCTGATCGTGTGGAAGCAGGTAGTCCTAGACTTAGAACTTGTACATACCTGATATACTTGATCGCTGTCCCAATCGTACTTTCTCATATGCTCATAAATACTCATATCATCGACAGCTACTTCAGTCGCCATGCTTGTAGTCGTTAAAATGATGTTTGGTGCTTAAGGAGATACAATAACAGTTGAAAGAGGGTATGGACTCTCACCTGTCCCTCACTCTCATCCCGGCACATCCTCGGATCGAGACAAACATCTGGCTAGTCTGATTGGGTCGAATAACCGCGCTGGCTCCCCAGCCCCCCCTGCCTTTTAGCACTTAGCTTCTCGATGGGAATTGTACTGTAGACAAACAATCATTCACCATCATCACCACCTCACAACCACCTTCCTCTCCTCTTCAATTACCACTTCGCGCATTCAGAGCAGAGCAACCAACTTCCTTTCTTTCTCGCATCCAACTTACTTCAAGCTTCTGTGAGCTGATCGCAGCATCAAATCGCAATGGCGGAATTCTTAGGGTTAGTACGTCGAGGCTGAGGTCCTCCTATCCTCACCTTCACGATGGCCAATTCTAATGTGTGTGCTCGTTACAGGTCCAGGATATCTCTGGTCTCCAAGAGCGACATTCGGTATGCCTGTTGCGCTCAACAACAAATGGAATTGGCTAATCAGAAGCTAGATACGTTGGTACTCTCCACGAAATCAATTCTGAAAATGCCACTGTCGCACTCGAGAACGTCACATCTTTTGGCACCGAAAACCGTAAATTCAACCAAGAGGATTACATCCCACCTTCCGACAGCATCTATGAATACATCGTGTTTCGTGGCAGTGATGTCAAGGACTTGAGAATTGAGCAGCCAGCTGCAGCCAAGGAGAACAACCCTCCGGCCCTCAACGACCCTGCAATACTTGGTGTAAGTGCGCATATTTCCTTGGGCAGCTGTTGAGCATGCGTTATGTAGCTGTGGATGTTTTAAGTGATGAAAGAATCTCGGATGTTAAATCATAGTGTCTCCGAGAGCGCGAAACCGTGTGGAGATTTTCCGTTGCCTTCCTTCTGATATGGGAAGCTATATACTACATTGATATTTGGAGATACGTTATGGCTCTGGTTAATCAATTTGTCCTATAGAGCGGATCTCGTCCTGCACCATCGAATCAAGCTCAAGCTCAAGCTCCTCAGCCGCCAGGCCAATCTTCTCAGGGCTCCTCGCAACAAGCCCAAGGCCCTCCCCAAGGTCAAGGTCCACCCCAAGGCGGTCCACCTCAATTCCCTCACCACCCACAATATCCGCCCTTCTATCCTCCACCGACTGGATGGGGTCGCGCCGGTCCTCCTCCACCTGGCCCTGGGGGCTTCCCTCCAATGCCCTATGGCGCGCCTCCCCCTGGCTGGTACCCTGGACCACAAGGCTTTCCACCTGGACCATTCCCTCCCTATGGATACCCACCCGGACCACCAGGACAATTTCAGCCACCTCCTCCCCAAAATCAAGGCCCAAAGCCAGCTCCCATCGGTCCCGGCGCAAACAAGCAACCCTCCCCTCGAGCCTCGAACCCAGCTGACAAGCTAGTCGAACCTAAGAGTTTGGCAAAGCCTGCAGCTGAGATGGCTGCTGCGGCAGTTCAGAAGGCCCCCTCACCACCGACTGCAACAAAGCCTTCTCCAAATGAGGTTCAAGCTGCAATTGATCATCCTTCTTCAGCCCAAATTGCCGGTGGAAAGGCCACCGGTAAAGCTGCTCCATCAGGCCTGAAGAACAACAATCGCGTCGCTCCAGCTGTTCCTTTGCAAGGCCCAGCTGCCACGAAGGCACCCTTACAACAACAGACCAACAATGCTCAAGCACCAGCTGCGAGAACTACTGGTCCAGCTGCTGGACAGAGTGACGCCATTCGAGCTGCAACTGCWGCAGTTGCCGCAGCAATGGCAACGGTACCTGGTCAGATGAACGGAAACGGCACTGATCCCTTGGCGAATAGAGTTAATGACATGAGAATCAACGACCCTGTACGTGCTCCAAGAATTCCAGGAGCTGCTGGTGCGGGATTTGCTGCCAACAGAGGACGTGGAGGAGGACGAGGCGGTGCTCGAAATGTAGAAAAGAAGGTCGAGGTCCCCGATTCAGACTTTGACTTTGAAACTGCCAATGCCAAATTCAACAAGCAAGATTTGGTAAAGGAGGCAATTGCTGGCTCACCTCTGGGAGAGAACCCTCCGGTTTCTTCACCGACGGAGGCTGAGGTACCAGTCAGTACTTACAACAAGTCGACTTCTTTCTTCGACAACATCTCTTCTGAAAGCAAGGATCGTCTTGAGGCTGCTGGCCAGAAAGCAGGTGGACGAGAATGGAGAGGTGAAGAGCAGAAGAAGAACGTTGAGACCTTTGGACAGGGTAGCGTTGACAATGGTTACCGTGGTGGATTTCGCGGTCGAGGAAGGGGACGTGGTGGTTTTAGAGGAGGCCGAGGTTACAGTGGCAATGGCCAGCCAAGTCGTGGCCGTGGAAGTTATCGAGGCCAAGGAGATGCACAAGCAGCTGTGTAAATCTCCCAGACAGCGGCCACCGATCCCCAGGATGAATTCGAATTTTTTTGCGGTGTACAAAACTTCACGTAACAAATTTTCATTTCAGCACTGCGGCTCGATGACATCCTATTTGCCGCTCTTCATCGACCATTATTGGAAGTTTGGATGTGGAATAGGTTTCGTTTGTGGTTCTTTTGCTTTCCTATTTCTTTCCAAACTGTATCATCAGGATTACGACTCAAGCAACAAACGAAAGGGGCGAAATACGAATATGACCAGACACATTTCATGGTTGGGCAGGGACAGCCTGGGGATAAAATGCGGCCATTGCTTTTTCTTTATTTTTTGCGCAATGGAGGCAGCGCAATGGGGGTCATTCGATACTTGTGCTAGCGGATGGATATCTGGAGTTGCGTGGTCGTAGTCCAATAGGATTGAATTGGCTGGCGACAGGACGTCTTTGAAGCCATCTCCTGAAGAAGGGGTTTGGGCGGGATGGATCGCATGGGCTGACGAACGAATGGTGAGATTGAAAATAGTGGTTGATAACCGGGGATGGGTTTGAGTGTGTGATGAGCAACTAGATATGACAGTACTCGTCCAAAATACAAGAGTCCTCAAACCAACCTTCCAAGTGCCTCTGACTGCGTCTACTCTCTGATCCCTTTCCCGTAACTTCTCTCCATGACTTGCCCAAAATGGAACTACTGCTTGGAAATTGTACTTACACCTTCTAGCAGTTTGTCCGCTGTCTTATACTTAAAAAGTCATCAGCCTGCCATATAACAATTATTATATAATTCCAGGTCACGGAACGAGTTCAAGACTAGCTGTAATCCAATCAAAACTCTCATCTCCTCTTCTGAGCCCTTCTCAACTTTCAAGAAGAGGGCGTGCCTCAACTCAACTAAGCTCGTCAACTTTTACCTACCTAGCTCAAGATGCTGTAAAAGGTGGCTCCCGCAATCAGTATCTATGTAGGTATGCTCATAATCAAATAGTTCAGTATCGCTTGAACTTAACGTCTATACAGCGAGCGATACAGGGCTCAAGATTTACTTTATTATCTAGCTACATGTAAAGCCAGCCTTGCTAAGAAGGGGAAGACACCTCTATAAGTTCTCCTACAACCTTACTAATTTTTACTTTCTATACAAGGTCTATGCTATGAATAAGAAGTATCAAGTTATGACTTCTGTACGTAGTACTTGGATACGTTGAAGTATCTACGTATAGCGCTTAGCTACCTTTCTTAGTATTTTTCTTGATCGCTGAAGTTTTGCAATGCGATGATATTGTGGACAGGGAGATGGCGAGGCGAGACGAGGGGGATGTAATTCTTGACCGGCGGCGAAGTAAGAGCTTTGCTTAATCGTTATATATGTTAAAGGAGAATAGCTTATAGAGGGCTGTACTTTGAGACTAAAGTTGCGAAATATAGTACGTTATGGTATGGTATGATGTATCGCAGGAAGCGATACGTCGAAATCATGTATATAGGTATTTGATACTATCACTAGGTAGGTGCAAATAAGATTCGGATAGAAAGTCCTGGCTGGATATGAGGGAGGGTACTTCGCGTGAGGTTCCCAAGTACATAAACCGGATTCCGGAGACGCCGTTATCCTGCCTCAGGGCTACCTCTTTGAAATTTCTAGGTGTGAGAAAGGACATGAATCGAGGCTCATGTTCGACCTTCAGGGGGGGAAATTTAATACTGGGTTGTACTCCTATTATTCGACAGTCTAACATACCCGGGAACTGCACGTTTCGCGGATGTGAAATAGTGGTCCTAATTGCGTATGAGGCTCTATATCTCCTAGATACGCCCAGATACCACGACAGCTCATATTCCTCCTTCGATAATATTTATCTATAAGATCTTCTCCGTGCCGGCCCTTCGCAAGCTCCGGGGTCACGGGACCTTGCTTCGCGCAGTCGTTACAGGTGATAGTTAATCCGTAATAGTCGCTTACGGTAGATAATAGTAACTATATAAATAAAGACTTACTATTAAAGATAAATTCTAATAGATAATAATAGTAATTAAATTTGAAATAAGCTAAAGGTAATAGATTATAAGTACGTCTCTCCTATAGTAATAATTATAAACCTTCTTTTTAGTAATACTATAATTATTAAGTACGTATCTACTATATCGATTCTGGCGATCTATAGCCTTATAGTAATTACTAACAGATCGTAGGATATCTACTACTACTGCTGCCGCTGCTACCTCTACTGCTATTACTTTAGTAGCTTAATCTTATGCTGCCGGCCTTACGTCCCCTCTACTAACCCTTATTATATAAGTCAGCCCTAGCTATCTAACGGTCCGTAACTCAGCTAACGGATCCGTAAGGCCAGCTTTACCCGCCCGCGCTACTGCTACTATAACGCGGCTCTTTACCTTCTCTTCCCTCCGTGCTACTAATTTACATCCGGGTCAGGTCTTCTCTAGTACTACTCGGTCCTCTAACCTAGAGGCTCGATACGTCTAGATCTATAAGTTATTTTATATTATTCCCTGACTAATTATACTTTATAATAGACTGTTTCGGACGTAAAGATATTAATAGATATAGCTAGACGTATAAAGCTTCCGGGTTATAATTACTACTAAGGAGGCTATAGCTCTTAGATAGAGTACGTTCAGGTCGCGGGGTTTTTAGATAGCTCTTACGCTAACTACTACTATAGTAGTATAGAAAGCTATTACTCGCTTCATAAGTTATATTACGAACTGAATTATAACTTTTACTAATATTTTCGGATCTATAAGCTCTACTGCTCCTGCCGCTCTTACTACTCCTGTTATTCCCTCCCCTGCTACTACTAGCTGTTACGGTCCGTACCGTAAGCAAGGTCTTGGCAGTCAGGTGCA
>FJUX01000186.1:0-47723 GCA_900074905.1 Rhynchosporium agropyri | reverse complement strand
TATCCTAATACTATAAAGATCGCTAAGATAACTAATCAGTTAGTAGAAGATATTACTACTCTTTATAATATAAAGGAAGATAATAAGGATACTAATAATTCCTCTTTAGTAGAGATTAATAAGTTATCAGGAAACTACTAAGCTATAGAATAGTCTCCTTCTATAGTAAACGCCTCGATCTATAGAATAATTTAAATACTAATTTCTATTCTCTTATTAGAGGGAAATAATTCCTAGTTACTATAGAATTAGAAAGAAATAGATTATTAATTAAAATAGAAGTATATATCGATAGTAAAGTAAATAACTTTAGAGCTCTATATACCTTAGTCGCTCTTAAACTTCGTTATCTCTTAGGTATTAATTTCCTTACTCTTCTGAAACTTATTATTCCTACTAGCTATAATAGAAAGACTAGTACTATTATTACTTATATAATTCTTCTTACTCTTACTATTAATCGTTGTCGAGTTAACTTCCTCTTCCTGATTATCGATTTAGGAAGTAATAATATACTAATAAGATATAAATTCTTAGAGTATTACGAACTTAAATAAAATTATAACTATTACTATAAGAACTATCTAGAGTAGCTTATAGATATACTACTAGTACGCTACTTCGATAAAAGACTAGAGCTATTATTACCTCTAGGTAATAAGATAGTAGACTAATAATATTAGCTCGACTAAGAGCGATAAGATACTCTAATAGACTAAGAAGTTACTAGCGTATAAGCTCCCTGACTAGTACTAATCGGAAAGGAAAGCTGCCCCTTAGCGTTTATAAGAGAATAGAAGTATAGCGTACAAGCTATAAATAAGCTATTAGTAAGTTATAAGCTAGCTAATAACTCTTTCTAGACTCGTGATCCTAGTTCACGAGAGGAGGATAATATCGCTTATAACGTAACTAAGTAGAACTAGATCGATAAGTAAGTATATTAGGAAGTAAGAGACTTACCTTATAAAACTAATATTAACTAGATCTCTATTACTACTATATATAACTTCTACTTCTACCGAAAGCACTAAAATAAGAAGGATAGTTCCGAAGTTTTCGTTACTTCTATAAAGGAAATTTAAGACGAAATTTAATACTACGAAAATACTTAAGCTACTAATAATATCAAGTTATATATACTTAATAAAGGCCTTACGACTAATGAAGCTAGGGAAGCTAAGTACTAGGAGAACGATAAGATAATTAAAGAAAAACTCCTTATAAAATAGAAAGAATTTAAAGATCTATTCTTAGCTAGAGCTTCTAACGACTTAGCAGAGAGAAGACCTATAGTAGATCATAAGATTAAACTTACTAGGGAAAATACTCCTATTATAGAGCTATTTCGCTATATATCTAATAAGTACTTAGCTAAAGCTAAGTGATATATTATCGAAAACCTCTATAAAAGGTTTATCGTATTATCGATTACTCCTTAGGCTATACTAATTCTTATAGCTAAGAAAGCAAGTAGTAAGCTCTATTTCTATATCGACTTTCGTAAGCTAAACGAGCTTACTTAGAAGGATCCCTACCTGATTCCCTTAATCGATAAGATAATAGCGAGAATCTCTAAGGCGAAGATCTTTACGAAAGTTAATATTTAATAAGCTTTTTATAAGATATATATATCTAAGGACTCGGAGGATTATATTACTTTTCGTACTTAATATAGTATATATAAGTATAAGGTACTTCTCTTCGGACTTACTAATAGCTCAGCTACCTTTTAATATTTTATTAATAATATATTAATAGAGTATTTAAACGACTTCTGCTTAGCTTACCTTAATAATATCTTAATATACTCGGATTCGCAGGCAGAGTATAATATCTATATTCGTATGGTTCTTAAGATTCTATAAGCTTATAGTCTTTAAGCTAATATTAAGAAGTCTGAATTTAGTATTACTCGTACGAAATTCCTTAGCTTTATTATTAGAGTTAATAGAATCGAAGTCGACCCCGAGAAGATTAAAGTTATTAAGAACTAGGAATATACTAATAATATCTATAATATATAAAGTTACTTTAGTTTCTATAACTTCTACTATCGATTTATTAAAGACTATAGTAGTATTTATCGCTTTCTTACTTTCCTTATTAGGAAAGATATCCCTTTTCGCTTTAGAAATAAGTATTAGGAAACTTAGAAGCGCTTCTATTAAGCTCTCTAGTCAGCCCCGATTTTATATTATTACGATCCCTTTAAGGAAACTAGACTTGAAATTAACTCTTCTAATAAGATAATAGCTAGCGTGCTCTTATAACTCTAAGATAATAGTATATTTTATCTAGTCGGTTTCTTCTTAAAGACTATAATCGATACGAAGCTAAATTACTTAATATATAATAAAGAGCTCTTAGTGATCTTCTTTTCCTTTTAATAGTATAAGCCTAAGCTACTAAGTATATAGAAGATAGTCTATATCTATATAGATTACTATATCTTAGAGTATTTTATAATAATAAAGGATCTTAAAATATAGTAAGCGAGATAAGCTGAATTCTTTACTTAATTCTACTTTAAGATTATATACCGAATAGGGATTATAAATACTCTAGCTAATACGCTATTACGCTATAATTAGGATCTCTCTCCGCTAGAAGCTAGAAAGCACGTACTTCGGAACTAATAGCTAATCTCAAATAATAAGATTAGTAACGAAGTGCTTTAAGACCTCTAGGACTCGCTTATAATTACTAAGTTCTATTACGAGCTTTCCCTGATAAGAACTACTAAGACTATCTTATAAGCTGAAACTCGTAACTTCAGCTTACTAATAGAATTACTTATAAGTAAAGATAAAGAGTTCCTTATAAAAGAAGCTCTTAATATTACTACTATAATTATTTATAATATCGAGAACTATAATATTATTAACTAAGTCTTTTCAACTAATAAAGAGTCTCTCGAGCTGGAACCTCTTCAGGAGAAGGTAAGATAGAAGTATCTCGACTATTAGTTAGTCCGCGGAAAACTCTTCTTTTAAGAGTATTTAGAAGTCTCCACTAAGCCTCTAGAGCTACGAATATTACTTATTCGTTATATTTATATATAACTATAAGTAATATATACTAGGAATACGAAAGTTAAGCTACTTCTCAGTTATAGCTACTACTAGAGGAGTATAATAGTAGATATTATATACTATATTATAAATTATAGCTATATATAGATAAAAGCGAAAAGAAATAAGACCCTTAGGTTCTTTTATCTTTTACTAATCTTAGTATAACCTTACTAGTACCTAACGATAGATTTCATCGAATTACTATTATACGAGAGTAGTTTCGATATTATATTCGTAATTATAAATAGATTATTAAAGAAACTAATATCTATTCCTTACTATAAAACAATTATAGCTAGATAGATAGCTAAGCCTTTTACTATCTATTAGAGCTATCACTTTAGTATACTCGATTCGATCGTTTCGGATCGTGGACTATAGTTTATTTCGAGCTTCTGGAACAAGTATTACTATATCTTTAGTACTAAAGTCAAGCTAATTACTATATATAACCCGAATATCGATAGCTAGACCGAGATTATAAACTAATAGATTAAGTAAAGATTATATCTCTTCTATACTTACTATTAAGATAACTAGAGCTTATTACTCTTAGTAATAGATATCGTATAGCTTATACTTTCTTATAAGTTACTTAGTAATATATCTCTATTTTAGCTACTTAATAGCTATAAAGTAAGAACCTCTTAGGACCTTATTAATCTAATACCTCTAGTAACTACTACTAAGGCCGTTAATCGAGAGGACGCTCTTCTTATAGCTACTTAGATAATAGCTACTACGGAATTCGCTAAATCCTCGCTTAAGAGTTAATAGGATAAAATAGAGCGCTTAGCTAATTATAGTTACTACGAGGTAGATTAGAATATTAGAGNAGAAGATTAAAGTTATTAAGAACTAGGAATATACTAATAATATCTATAATATATAAAGTTACTTTAGTTTCTATAACTTCTACTATCGATTTATTAAAGACTATAGTAGTATTTATCGCTTTCTTACTTTCCTTATTAGGAAAGATATCCCTTTTCGCTTTAGAAATAAGTATTAGGAAACTTAGAAGCGCTTCTATTAAGCTCTCTAGTCAGCCCCGATTTTATATTATTACGATCCCTTTAAGGAAACTAGACTTGAAATTAACTCTTCTAATAAGATAATAGCTAGCGTGCTCTTATAACTCTAAGATAATAGTATATTTTATCTAGTCGGTTTCTTCTTAAAGACTATAATCGATACGAAGCTAAATTACTTAATATATAATAAAGAGCTCTTAGTGATCTTCTTTTCCTTTTAATAGTATAAGCCTAAGCTACTAAGTATATAGAAGATAGTCTATATCTATATAGATTACTATATCTTAGAGTATTTTATAATAATAAAGGATCTTAAAATATAGTAAGCGAGATAAGCTGAATTCTTTACTTAATTCTACTTTAAGATTATATACCGAATAGGGATTATAAATACTCTAGCTAATACGCTATTACGCTATAATTAGGATCTCTCTCCGCTAGAAGCTAGAAAGCACGTACTTCGGAACTAATAGCTAATCTCAAATAATAAGATTAGTAACGAAGTGCTTTAAGACCTCTAGGACTCGCTTATAATTACTAAGTTCTATTACGAGCTTTCCCTGATAAGAACTACTAAGACTATCTTATAAGCTGAAACTCGTAACTTCAGCTTACTAATAGAATTACTTATAAGTAAAGATAAAGAGTTCCTTATAAAAGAAGCTCTTAATATTACTACTATAATTATTTATAATATCGAGAACTATAATATTATTAACTAAGTCTTTTCAACTAATAAAGAGTCTCTCGAGCTGGAACCTCTTCAGGAGAAGGTAAGATAGAAGTATCTCGACTATTAGTTAGTCCGCGGAAAACTCTTCTTTTAAGAGTATTTAGAAGTCTCCACTAAGCCTCTAGAGCTACGAATATTACTTATTCGTTATATTTATATATAACTATAAGTAATATATACTAGGAATACGAAAGTTAAGCTACTTCTCAGTTATAGCTACTACTAGAGGAGTATAATAGTAGATATTATATACTATATTATAAATTATAGCTATATATAGATAAAAGCGAAAAGAAATAAGACCCTTAGGTTCTTTTATCTTTTACTAATCTTAGTATAACCTTACTAGTACCTAACGATAGATTTCATCGAATTACTATTATACGAGAGTAGTTTCGATATTATATTCGTAATTATAAATAGATTATTAAAGAAACTAATATCTATTCCTTACTATAAAACAATTATAGCTAGATAGATAGCTAAGCCTTTTACTATCTATTAGAGCTATCACTTTAGTATACTCGATTCGATCGTTTCGGATCGTGGACTATAGTTTATTTCGAGCTTCTGGAACAAGTATTACTATATCTTTAGTACTAAAGTCAAGCTAATTACTATATATAACCCGAATATCGATAGCTAGACCGAGATTATAAACTAATAGATTAAGTAAAGATTATATCTCTTCTATACTTACTATTAAGATAACTAGAGCTTATTACTCTTAGTAATAGATATCGTATAGCTTATACTTTCTTATAAGTTACTTAGTAATATATCTCTATTTTAGCTACTTAATAGCTATAAAGTAAGAACCTCTTAGGACCTTATTAATCTAATACCTCTAGTAACTACTACTAAGGCCGTTAATCGAGAGGACGCTCTTCTTATAGCTACTTAGATAATAGCTACTACGGAATTCGCTAAATCCTCGCTTAAGAGTTAATAGGATAAAATAGAGCGCTTAGCTAATTATAGTTACTACGAGGTAGATTAGAATATTAGAGATAAGGTGTAAGGGTCAAGCCCCTGGGTTATGGTGCTGGTATTACCAGCACGACTCGCTGACTAAGGCTCGGTTAAGCCTTGGCACTGCGCACCTTTTCCTGCGGCTTCCGGTTAGATTCTTACTCTCTCCTCATCGAACTTGTTGAATACCACCATGAACCCTCGTGTATACATTGTTCACCCGTGACATAAGGTTATAGTTTCTATAGTAAATTAGAAGATAGATAGACTTTCTAGGAAACTCTCCGATAAGTAGTACGAGCTAGTAGAAGTACTAGAAAAGGTAAGAGAGAGTTAGAAGCTTAAGCTATCAGAGGAATAGTAAATCTACCCTATTTTCTACTTATATTCGCTACGTAAGTATACTGAAAACCTACTACTAGGATAAGTATAATAAGTACTAGTACTAATTTAGCTACTTCCGGAGTAAGATAAGTAGGAGATCGAAACTGTCTTAAGCTTAAGAGTCTCTTATAGTACTTTATAGTACTAAATCAAGTGGATAGGAGCTAATAACGATCCCGAATAGTACTCTTGCTTAGATACTATAATAGCTCCTTACTTACTTAAGCGTTTCTACCTGCGATACCTAGTAGTAAAAGGACTACTACGACTCCTCCTAAAGTAGCTAGAGGCGTATAATAATAATATTAATAACTATAGCGAATTAGAGGATAATATACTTATAATAGCTATTACTTATATATAGTTCTTTAAGAGAGAGGGAGGGAAGTAGCGTTCTTATCGGATTTTTTAAGCTTCGAGGACGAAGCCCTTCTCAGAAGGGGGGAGTAGTATTACAGTCTATACTATAATAGCCTCAGGCTCCTAGGTATTATAGTAAGCAGAGCTAGCGGGATACGGTTAGTGCGTACTAGAGAATAATTAGTTAGTATAGCTTTATAGTTATACCTAGAGAGAGAGTCGAGAGTAGAAACCTCCTCTCTATCTTTTCTTCCCTTTACTTAGCGCACCCTTAAGGGCGAATACAACTTGTTATCGACCCCCTGTGCCTCTGCCGTAATAAACTCCTAGTAATATTTATAGTATTAGAAGATAAGTATCTTATAAAATAAATTAAAGCTATATATATAATAGATAAATACGCTTAGTAAGTTACTAGTAACCTTATAGATAACTTTATAATAGATGAAAATAGCTTATTTAAGTTCAAGGGTTTAATATATATTCTAAGTAAAATAAGATAAACTTTTATAATAGAGTAATACTTATTACTTATATATAGTTATCAGGGAATATCTAGAACTTTCGAGCGAATAGCTAAGGACTACTACTTTCTACGAATAAGAAAGCAGATAGAAGAAGTTATTAGAGAATATAATATATATACGAAAAGTAAATTAAAAAGATATATACTATATAATCTTCTTAAGTTATTCGTAAAATCTATTAGAGTATAAGAATCGATTGTATTTAATTTTATTATTAAACTACTACTATTAAAAGAACTAATAACTAGTATAGTATTCGATATTATCTAGATAATAATAGATCGACTTACTAAATATAGATACTTTATATTATATAAGGAAAGGAGTAATACTAAGGAACTCGCGTATATATTCCTTAAAATAGTAATAAGCTAATACAAGCTACCTAAGGAGATTATCTCAGATAGAGATAAGTTATTTACCTCTAAGTTTTAGATATTACTTATAAATTAACTTAAGCTTAATTATAAGATATTAACTATATTCTACTTATAGATAGATAGATAAGCAGAATAGCTAAACTAATCAATAGAATAGTACTTATATAGCTATATTAATAAGGAATAGAATAATTAGATAGAAATACACTCTCTTACTTAGTTCGTATATAATAGCGCTAAGAATAAAACTATTTTAGTATTACTATTCTTCGCTAGTTATAGCTTCGAACCTGAAGCGTATAAGTAATTAAGAAAAGACTCTATTAGTACGTAAGAATCTATAGTCTTAATATATAAGATATAAGACTTATAATAATAACTATCTAAAGATATGGACTTCTTAAACGCGAGAACTATATAATATAATAACTAGAAGCGTAATATAGGACTTCTGCTTAAGAGAGAGAATAAAATATACTTATTATAATAATATGATAAATAAAATAACTAAGTATAAAACTAGATTTTAAGAAACTCGGACTATTCGAAATATTAGAAGAAGTAAGGCTTATAAATTTCAGACTATAACTACTATAAGGATATTGATTATACTTTATATTCTATATATTATTACTAGAACTTACTAATAGAGATACGCTTTTAGTAATAGATAAAGAATTATAACTTAATAATAAACTAAATAAATATAATATTAAGAAATTACTAGATACCTGAATTTTAATAAGTAATTAGTAAGAATATTTAGTAAAATAGAAAAGATTTAAGAATAAAGAAAATTCTTAGGAATTTATAAAGAACTTAAACTATTTATATTTATACTATTAGTTCTAGTTAAAAACCTAAGTAACCCTAAGGAAATAAGACTCCTAGTTATAAAGAAATCTACTTAGAAAAGATTATTCAGATCGAAATTAATTATAGGATTAGAAGGATCCAGGAGCTAAGAGAGCTAGTCCGAAGAAATAGATATAATAAGGATATAATAAGCTCTAGAGGAGAAGTCGCTAGATATAGAGAATAGCGATAAGGATAGAAGAAATAATAGACTAGTACTCTAGGAATAACTACTATAAGCGGTTGTATTACTATATATCTAGTAGAGTTATAGGAATACTTTACGCGAATACACTCGGAATATTAACTACTTTCGCGAAAGTCTAGGAAATATTTTTAATACTACTCTTAATAACAGGAATAAGTTTACGTAAGTTAGTTTATTTTTTTAATATATATAATAAGTATGATATACTCTTTTACTTTCTTATAGTTATTAGATAATATATTAGAAGATAGATAAAAAAGAAGAATTAACTAAAGAGTTAATATCTCTTATTATATCTAGAAAGTATAAGGATTATATTAAGCTAGAGGAGGGATAGTATTATAATATAGTTATATAAACTTACTTAGGTTATATATACTAAGAGATCATATATATCTTAAGTATAGTTTTATAGTATTATTAGTAATTATAGGAAAGCTAAATAAGCTAGATATTCAGGTAGCTTTAGTTATATAATAGAGTCTAGCTTAGCAGGAGTCCCCTAGTTTAGAGGACTCCAGGTTTCGAGGACTCTAAGTTTAGAGGACTCCTTAGTATAGCGAAAGTTCTATATAATACTATTATATCTACTTACTAGATAGAAGCTTTATACTTCAATTAAATATAGTATCTTAACTTATACTTAGTAACTTATAAAGATTACTAGACTTAATCTAGTAATAGTATTCCTACTTACTTAACTAACCTACTTTCGTACTCTCGAACGAATACTACGTTCGACCGTACGTTACACCCTGATTTATAGCTATCTAAGAGATCTCTAGAATCCTAGCTATATATAAATAGTTATCGAATAAGTAACTTAGTTAGTAAGATATTATATTAAGCTATCTCCGGCTATACTAATCTTCTTATTTAATGTAATATTATAAGACTTAAAGTAGTATATAAGTAGAGATAAAATAAGTAAGGAAACTAAGAGCGATCTTATATAGTCTACTACTAAGAAAATAAGAAGATAAGGAAAGAAGAAGAGGAGAAACTAGAGTATAAGGCACCTTATATATATATATACTAATACTAGTCTGATACTATACTAAGTCGGCTACTAACTATACCGGGATGCCCTAGGAACTTGGGTCCCGGTCCCTATTATTCTACTTATATAATCTTCAGGTAAGCTGTCGTCACACTTACTATATAGCTTCTATAAGGTAATTTGAAGAATTAAGTTAGCTAGTTAGACTATAACCCAGATCTAACTTACTATAACACTTCTAATCTAATAGATACTTCATATAAGCCCCGAGACTTCTGTAATATTAACTTAAATAACCTTAGCTTATTATATAAGTTAAATTAATAGATTAAGATTTAGGAAAATAGATTGGATAATTATAAATACTTATAAGATAATAAGTAGTTATAGATACTAGTATAGATATTTATATGAAAAGGCTAAATCTCTGATTCTATATTATAATACTACTATATCTCCAACTCTATAGGTAAAATAACTTTAACTCTATTAGTATTTTCTTTCAAGGCTCCTGAAGCTTCTAGTAGTTCTAGAACCTCTAGAATGAGTAAAACTGTATCTAATTCTTCTCTACTTATTACTACCGATGCTACTTCCGCTTATAAACAGACAGTAAGACCATAAGAACACTAGATATATACAGGATTACTTAATTTCTTACAACACAGTGTAATCATGAGGCTCAGCTAAGGCAAGGTAAAAAAGGTGTTGTGAAAATGGTAGATTTAGCCAGGCGTCAGTTTTGGGAATCGCAGTGAATCGAAATGTTGGATTATCTCTAGTTAAATTTACAGGTTGCTTAATCTTCTGGAATCGCTAATTCCCTTGAGGTCGGTCATTTTATTACATACGTCATGTTTCAAGGTGCAGTAAGGCTCGCTCTGTATTTAAGTGAAGTAAGTGAGAATTACCATGTACTTCTACAAGTCTACTACCGGTGCGTTAGAGCGTCCGGAGTAAAGAATAGCATAGTTTCGTTTCGCTTCTTTCACGAGCTTATAGTGGCGATTAACCGAGAAGAGGAAAAAACTCGAGTGTAGTGAGCAGAATCTATGCTGCCTGCGCCCTATGCCTTCCCTCCCATGCTCTCGCGTAAGAACTTAGATAACCTCTGTATCTACACGAGTACGAACAAACAAAAGACAAACAAAACACAAACACAGATCGACAACACCCGACGCCACTTGTACGCTTCATGTAATACAAGTAACCGAGCTAGCTAATGTCGTGATAGAGCTGATCTGATTACCTCGCATGCTCATCCCTGGTCTGCTGAAAGGATTCATTCAGGTGAGCGAGTTTGAAGGTTGGGCGGGCTGAGTAAGTTCGGTGGAAGTGCTTAAAATATATAATCAGGTTAGGATATCGGGTCATGTGAGTGGACTAACTGGAAGGGATGGGATATGTCGCTGCTACTAGTTGATCGTATGGCAGATAGAAAGGGCACAGGAATGTTGAGGTTTGGATTGTAGATCGTGCGATGGTTGACAGACAGTCAGCGTGATTAGGGGGAGGGAGAAGAGAGGGGGATTGAACACCCGTGTTGTAAACGTCTTCCTAGCCAACGATTCACTCTCTTGTATTCCTCTATCCTCCCTAGTGGTCTTCTTCCAAAGAGCAAACCACAAAGTCATGTCGAAGTGATGATTCCCGTGCCAGCTTTCCAAATGTCACGGGATATGGTACACCTAGCTGTGTGTATAGTATGTTTATGCATCGTGTGTGCGATACAGCGTTAGACTAGGAGACACAGATCGTCGTAATGAAAGTATCGTAGAGTATGATATAATTACACGAGAAAGAGTGTAGCGTAAAATAGATAGATGTGTCTAGATATCGTTCAGGGTATGAATACGATAGAATAATGAACTTTCATCCTTGGCCTGACCAATAGGTATGTAACCTTGATGCTTTTCAGGGACTGCGCCAGCAACACTAGATAGATCATAGATCTTCAGCTGCAAACAGGTCTAATCATCTGACATTTAAGTTGTCGTTATTATTCTGAAGCTTTATTTTGTTTGTAAACAATAATCCTGGGGTTATGTGGCTTGGCTGACATCTGACTGGCTGAGAAACAGTCGAAATCGCTATCTTATTTGGAGGTCGCTAGCGAAGATGAAGAAGACTTCGTGTATGTACCCAACTCTGACATCAAATCTCCATTCAAAATAAGTAGCTGAATATCGAGTTCCACAACCTAAGAATCCTCAAACTCATATCAATACTAGCTGTATCGCGCATGGCATGAACACCTGATTATGGCACGAGTACCGGATCATGCATGTGCATATGCATGCATGAGCTTGTTCAGGAATTAGTCCGAGCATACTCCAAATAGATAGATAGCTAGATAGATAGCTAGATAGATAGATAGATAGATAGATAGATAGATAGATAGATAGATAGATAGATAGATAGTAAAGCAAGTGCTCAATCGATCTCACACCGAAGGGATTGTTTGCGAAAAGCAATAGATAAGGAATCCGTTTTGAGACAGCATCGGAGGAAGGATACTGCTCTGAGCCAGATCAATGCGGGAAAGGTACGAAGTTGAGAGAGAAGGTATTTCGCTCTGCAGATATTGGGTATCCTTGAGGTTGTGTGGGAAGTGCCTAGGTGCTGGTAGGTCTAATGCTGAGAGGGAGATACGATATCTTACATTTGGTACATCTTGCATTCACCTTGTTGAGGTCTTGGAAGTTGGCCCGGATGGGGCCCGGATGGGAAGGACTGAGGACGCTATCTAAAGTACCTGCATGTATGTAATGACTGGAATATATATCTCGTCAGAGACTTTCAACTCTTTTATAGTGTGTTTTTGTAGCGTGTAAAGAAGATGGGCAGGAAAAGCAGTATGGGAAAAAGGGTAGAGTCTAAGGGTCTTAGCAGATTAGGTTTTGGCAGGTCTTGGACAGACTTTTGGACAATTGACAGCTTCCTTGATTGAAGAGAATAGACCAGTGGAGTATCTGTGCGTAGAGAACAAGTATCTGTGCGTATGGCGGCTCAATCCGAAACTTGCGATAGAAAGGCTATCTGAAGATGGCCAATGTCCTCCGAGAAGCTCAACACATGCAAAAGTGATCTCGTATCGACTTTGCATACGAAAACTCAAAATTGGATCATGAAGAATCACGAATATCAAAGCTTAATATCCTGGAACCAAAAGGTTGAGCTGACCCTCCCTATCAGAACCTTCCTTACCCCCGGGATCTAGTCGAGCCCCCAGGAGAGAGGATTCTCGTTTCGTTCTTGGTGGCTTCAAAAGCGAGTTTCTTGGTCCTCGTTCAGTCAGTTCCACAAGGAGATGACTTCGCTACCGGATTTTCTCAAAATACGATGCGCCATCATGGAATCCGCATGGGACGTCGGCCACTATCGTAAAATCGGGAATGTCCAATATCGATAGCTTCTAACCGAGCTTCCACCGGATCGCGGGAGACGCAGCTGGCTTGAGAGACGCTACGGAGGATTGGGAGGGATACTCATCCTAGCGCCGGACACCCATGTCATGACATTCTCGCACTAATTTAATCTTTCCGCTTGAAGGACCGTTTTGAGGGCATTGAAGAGTGCATCTTGCATGCCCCCTGTGGTACAATCGGGCATGCTACTTCCTCATTGAGCCGTAGTGCGATCTTGGTACGGAAGGGGCTTACTTTATTCTCCTGTATCGAACTTGCAAGTCAGGGGCAAGATGGCGCCACGGGCCTTGGCAGGGTAGGGATACTTGCTAGGGTCCCTGGCCTGATTGATGTTATTCGTTGAACGCATCGACGTCCCTCCCTCAATCTCCATCCCTGCGATGTCTGATTGAATATTCTACACAACTCTCTCTCTTCTACTCGCCTATCCAGGTATCTATCTATCGATTGCGAGACTCCATCAACCATTGGAATCTGCATGCGCTCTCTGTCTGATTGTGATCCAGGTTTCGTGCCGCCCGCCTTGCACGACACGACGACAGCAATCAATTCCCTCCCTCCCTCCCTCCCTCCCTCCCTGCCTCTGACTAAAATCCAGTGAGACGACAATACGAACTACGAGACTACGAGACTACGAGCTACGAGACTACGAGACTACGAGACTACGACACTGGCATCATACTTATCATTCCATTTCATCCGTCTGACCGGCTGCCGCTGCCACGGCCTCTTCTTAGCTTAGCTCCTGCAGCAAGCCACCACCCTCTCCATTCACTCACGATAGACATTACAGAACTTGAGCCGACCCGCATCATCATCATTTTGTCGCACTGACACAGATCAGGTCGATTGAACAATTGATTGCAGGTCATCCGACAAGGGAGATGCAGTGATTATTGAGATTTCTCTTCTCGGAAGGACACCGCCCTCACTATATCCCGAGGTCGAACCAACTCTTATCAGCCGCCAGTACTAGCTCTCAGCCTCAATATAATCAAGATTCTTTCGAGCTTCTTTCTGCAGCTCCACCCTTTTAGGTTCCCTATCGTCTTCCTTCGCCCTGCTGAAGATCGACGGTCCGTGATCAAGTGGATTGCATCTAGGCCTAAACTCAATCAATACATTACATTTGGGCCCTCCCAGATGATAACCTACACAGTCCTCTACTACTACTAGGTTCCAGTGTCAATCCACCCTCTCGACGACACTCATCGGCGAGCAAGCTCACGCTCCACTCAAACCCTGTTCCGTGATACCTTCTTGTACTTCTTTGTCCGTTTGTCTCCTCCAGGTCTGCCATCCTTCACATACATACAACCTCATCACCAAAAATTCATTTTGACAAGCACCGCTCGTCGACTGTGGCTCGCAGTCATCCAACTAGATCTTAATAATTAATATACACCCTCAACTATCGCACTCATCTCTCATCCTGAAATACAAAATGGATAACCACCCACAATACAGAGGAGGCTCCGTGACGGCCAACTCTCTTGCGACAACCCCCCGTGCAAGCACTCCAGAAAACAGGAGTAATCCGAATACAGAAGATATCTCCCCCGCCCCTCCAGCAAACCCGTTTGCGTCGCCTTTCAGTTCGAGACCAGCATCCTCATTCGGCTCCTCCTCAGCTGTGAGAGCCCTTCCTCAATCTAGATATTTCCATTCGAGACGAGTTCACAAGGGAGAGGTAGAAAAACCATGGCTGTCAAAGAAGGACCCCAAAGAGAAATGGGTTACGATAATTCCAATCATAGGCTTGTTACTGGGATTTGGTGTTGCAGGGTTCTTGGTTTATGATGGTTTATCTTCTGTCGTTCATCACAAGTACTGCCCTGTCATGTCCGATGATTTCTCTAATGGCTTGAACTCGGAAATTTGGACTAAGGAAGCTGAAGTGGGTGGCTTTGGGTAAGAAACTTTCTACAACACGCTTTCTAGACGTTTCTGACAGTAAATAGCAATGGCCAATTTGAGCAGACCACCCTAGACGACACCAATGTCTTCGTATCCGATGGCAAGCTTATCATTAAGCCGACCCTCCAAAATGCGGAGCTGATTGAGGCTAACAACGTCATCAATCTCACAAAAGAGGGTGTCTGTTCCTCCGATATCATCAAGAATTGTGTCGCCCAAACTAACTTGACCACCGGATCAATCGTCCCACCAGTCCTCTCTGGACGTATCAACACCAAGAAAGGAGCAACCATCAGATACGGTCGAGTTGAAGTCACCGCCAAGTTACCAGAGGGCGATTGGCTTTGGCCTGCGATCTGGATGTTGCCGGTAAATGCCACCTACGGACCATGGCCCTTGTCAGGAGAAATCGACATTGCCGAATCTCGAGGAAACAACCACACCTACGCCCAAGGAGGAAACAATATCGTCTCGTCCGCTCTTCACTGGGGACCCGACCCAGCCAACGACGCATGGTGGCGCACCAACGTCAAGCGTGGCGCCCTGCACACCACCTACTCAAAAACAGAACACACTTTCGGTCTCGAATGGTCGCAGAAGTACCTGTTCACCTACGTCAACACCCGTCTTCTCCAAGTTACTTACACGAATTTCAACAAGCCTCTCTGGGAGCGTGGAGGATTCCCTCTCGCCGATAGCAATAACACACGTTTTCACGATGTGTGGTCTGATACGGGGAGGCATCAAACACCGTTTGATCAGGAGTTTTATCTGATTATCAATGTGGCTGTTGGAGGTACGAATGGCTGGTTCGAGGATGGGAAGAGTGGGAAGCCTTGGTTGGACGGGAGTCAGACAGCGAGGTTGGATTTCTGGAGACAGAGGAATCAGTGGTTGCCTACTTGGCAGAAGCCTGGAGCGGGACAGATGGAGATCAGCAAGGTGGAGATGTGGAGGCAGTGTGATGGGAATGAGGATAGCTCATAGATGTTGGTCGACCGACGAGGCGAAAGACAAGAACGGGATGTGTGCAACATATACGATAATGAGAGACGCGAGACCGGCAGACCGACTGCTAGGCTGTTTTAAGAATTTCTTCTAATGGGATTTGTTTGTTACTATGCTTGGCGAAACGGGGGTATTGGTACGGCTTATAGACTTCAATCGTTTGGCTTAGGAGGCTCTCTAGCTGGAGAGGAAAAACGGTCTTCAGTCTTCTGGAGGGGAAGATGGATTTTTGCGCTTTTACTCCGAGATGGGACTCGTTTGCCTACCTTCCGGGATCTGGCTTCATGTCTAACAAAACACATAATATACGAGAGCAAGCGAATTAGGAAGCAATAAATACATGTGAATACACATACAAGCGCTGGTCTGTGATGAGCATAATGTTCAGTAATTACTGTTCATACTTTACATATCATCAGATGGAAGATTCCTTGGTAAGGCGCAGCCTACCACCTATTATATGGTTTTGATCACGTATGCATGTGTGTGTGTGTATGTATGTATGTATGTAACTGTAATAAGATCGATGGAGATGATTATTTATATGCAGGACGGGACGGGACGGGACGGGACGGAGGGAAAATATCGTGCATCGTGCATCTTGGATCTTGAGTTTGTCGCCATTTCTCGAGGAGGGAGGAGGCGGAGGGGGAGGAGGAGGAGGCGGAGAAAGGGGGAGGGGGAAGTACGACTCACGATACTTCATTCGAGGTATAGTATGGTGTTCTATTCCTGATACAATCTAATCTAGCGGGCGCATTCACGTCAGAGCAGTTGGAGGAGCGGGATTTCTTTCTCTCTTTCTCTCTCTTTCTTTCTTTCTTTCTTTCTTTCTTTATCGAGGGAGGGAGTTAGGACTCTTTTTGTGAGGCAGATAGGCAGGCAGGCAGGCAGGCGTGCGCAAAGAAGAAACTGAGCCTGGCACCTGGGTTGCCCTTTTTTTTTCTTTTTCTTCTTGGAAATTGCTTGTTGCGGGATCGGATCGGATCGGATCGCGAGGGAATGGTTTGAGTTGATTGTTAACCTCACTGCTGGGTTAGATAGGCGGGTGGGTGGCGTGACGCGTGTGCTGGATGTGAGTGAGGGATGGCTTTCAGAGGAGATGTTGGGGATGGGATTTCGCCGTCTCGGGGGACATGTCAACTCAACCTTCGCCTCGTTATGTCTTCACCGGAAATCTACTACTCTCTGACGGGCGGTGGACGTTCCTTGTCGGAGCGTACCACGCCATTTCCACTTTCGCTTTCCATTTTCGCTTGCTGCGCATGGGATTCTTCTTCACGTGATGTTGCAGTTGCTCTTTCTGGCTACTGGCCAACCCGACTGGGCATCGTCCTCGAGTAGTTTTGGGATTAGTACTGCTACCTATGGCTGACCTTGGTCGGTTTCTCTAGAAGTCCGAACCTACCTATCCAAAGTGGGTTCGCAGGGAATTTGGAGTGCATTTGCGCTTGTAAATACTCAGTGGGATAGGGTAAGACTTCTGGAGATTTCCGAGTATGACGATTCTTCAGCTTTGAGTCTGAGCAATCACCAACCCGTCCTACTGTCAGTGCGTCCTAAATTCTCGATACGAGTGAGACGCGAGGCTTGATTTGACGTTCTTGGTTTCCATGGCTGGCTGAACCTTCCTCTCTTTCTTTCTCCGCAGGTCTCAACCTCTCTCCATAATGGTCTACATGGGATAATTGACCCTTGATGTAAGTAAGCCCTGTCCAGGTTCAGACCTCACGTTCCGGAGAAAGTGAGTACGACGAGCCGCAGCCGTTAATCTGTTTGCTTTTCTTGAAAGGTTTTTTGTGGGGAGGGAGGGAGGCACGGGCGAAGATGTGGGTGGATATCATGCTTTACAGTCCGCGAGGCCGGCACGATTACGCGCTGTGGAAGTTTAGCACGGTGGATGGGGAAAGAAGTGACTGGAGGATTAGGCGCCTGTCGTTGTTCATTGCTGTATTGCAAGTTTGGATACCGTATGAATGAAAGCGGTGAAAGCCGTGATCCTAAGATGAATTCAACACACGATCACTTTTACGGCCTAGAGCCTCAGAACTTCCGAAGTGGTAGGATGCGCAACACGGCATTTTGAACCTCAATATTCAGCTCTCAGTTACCCAATCGAACATGATTGCCTTACACTTATGTATGCAGTATGCAGTCTGCAGTCCGCAAAAAGTGTCCGCCACTGAATTAAACCTCGCGTCTCGCAGTGGTCCGGTCCCAAAGAACCCGATTCGTCAATTCTCGAGTCCGGATCTTGTACATGCAGGTAAATATCGCAGGCTCTTTCATCTCGTCTCCCGCGGCTCCTGCACCTCTTATCTCAGGGTCCTGTCGTGCGATCCTCAACACTACTTTATATTAACGAGGTCTTTGCAACGCACATGTGTGGATTCAGCTCCCACTGATTCTTTGGGTCGACGGGTGTGCTCTGGGATGGATCGATGGGATGGGATGGGATAGGCTTGTTGATGGGGATATGGACAGCGCATCGTACATATTTGATGATCTGGAGTGAAAGATAGAGCTAAGAGTTTGCGATCTTACCTGACTTGGTGATGTGATGTGATATGATATACCTGCTCGCTGACAGCTGATAACAAGCGCTGTACTTGGGTGCCTAGTTGGTGTTTGGTTTGTATGGTGTGATTTGATACTTGCATCCTTCTACTACTGCGTCTGGATGAGGATACTACGTATTAATCGTGCTTACGTGGTAAAACGCATCTCAAGACACTTTTCATAGCTAGGTTTACTATTTTCATGGCGCATGAGAGTAGATTGATTCCCTAAGCTAATTCCCAGCAACTCAGTCAGTCGATCAGCATATTCTCCGAAGTCCACCACAAACAGATATCTAAGTTTTGCAATATCTTCACGTGTGAGCACGTAAACATGTGATAAGTTGGTGTGGAATAAGCGAAGCCTCGAGATGTTCTGGCGGTCAATACCTTTAAGATCCCACTTTTTCTCGCCAGGACGCAGTACGCATATGTTGGGCTTGATCATGGCTTGCCGCGGGTCAGCGCTCAAAGCTTATCTAGCTACCTCTGTAGACCTGCAAAACCTTCCACCCACCCCCACTACCAAGTTCTGACCTCAGCTTACCCACCCCACCAAATCTGTAGAGAACGTGGAGTCGTGGACTCGCCCGCCACCACGAAGAAGACATGCAGACTCGTTGTATCCAACGAGCTGAGTAAGGTACCTGGCGGGAACTCGGTGTGTCATCCCGAGATACCGTTCTCGTGTGGGAAAGTCGGAAGCGCGCTAGCTGTGTAACAGTGTAACAAGCACTCAATATAGGCAGCTAAAGGGATACGGTCTGTTTCTACTTGCTCAATGGCGCTCATACATACATTACATATACTACATAGACATAGCTTGAGAGACAATTTGGCGGTGTACGGTAGCGGGATTCGGTGATGGCATTTGTGTTTGTGCTCTGTGTTTTTTTTTTTTTTCTTTCCTTTCTTTTGAATTTTCGTGATACCTGATTTCGCCGCATGACAGGGGAAAGAGGGAGGCGTTTTTGCTGTACCTGTGGACCTTCGCTTACTTGCATGCATGCAGATGTGTATATGTATATGTGTGCATGTGCATGTGGGTAGGTAGTTTGCCTGAAATAGATACGACGTTATACGGAAGGACCCGCCAGCGCCTCGCCTCGCCTGGCCTGGCTTGGCCTCGCTTAGCTGCGCTGCGCTGCGCTGCCCAATTCGAATATTTTCTCCGTTACAATGTTGTGAGCGTGGCGTGACGGTAAGGAAAAGAATGCTACGGAGTGAGATGAGATGAGGTGTGCCTCTCGCCTGCATGGGTATTGGCATGAAAGAATTCGATATTCACGACTCGTGTGTCTTCCTGGCGTGGCGTGGGGGTTCCTGGCTCTTTCGATATGGGATGTTCTTGTTCAGGAGGTTGGGCTGTATGGTTTGCGGCGCTGTTGGGGAAGTGTGGGTGTGGACAGACCTCTTTCTGGGAGGCTCGGGGGCTTGTTAGACAATAGGTTTCCGGACCGATGCATTCTTGTCAATGTCGATGTCCGTACAGGGCCATGTGTGTGTGTGGATGACCTCCTCTTCTGGATTCTCAATTCCGTACTATCGGGACCATACAGCGCAAAGATATCGATTTCGCAGAAGAGTGAGTTGGCATGTTGGTCTGCTGGACCTCTAGAACGGAGTTTGCGTTCTACAGACGAGGGTTGCGTGATCGATTACAGACAGAGACCGTAGAACTTCACAATGGATGCTTGTTATACAAATCGTCATTTTTTGATGACTATTTCTATGTCTGTAGCCTCAACATTCCTTTTCTTTCTATCCTTCTGTGACTCTTCCGTCTATCAAGTTATTCAGATACCCCACTCGGAGGACGGTCTCGAAGCTGTCAGATATGCAGGGAGCCAGACATCCACGTTGTGTTCATCACTTCTTGTGTCGGTTCGTACCGTTGGAAAGATACACATGCGGTTGTGCTATACATATCATCCGTGTATAGGGCGACTCCATAGCCTCCTATCGCATGCATTACTGAATATGGACGTGACCCTATTCTAGAGTCCATGTTCTAGCCATGTTTCGTTGCTAGACGTTATTGGTTTTGCATCAGTAGCAGGATATGGGATATCCCCAATGGTATTCGTTGATCTGTGGCAAACTATGTTCCTTCGATCTCTCTGATAGTGAAGCTCTGAAAGGGAAATTCCCACGACTCATATTTTGTCCCTTGTAATAGAAAGGGAAGCTAATCACGGTCTTGCCACCTCTCAAGCCCTCGTGGCCATTATCCGGTACCAAAGAGTACATCTCGGGATAACCGAGCATTCGTACATTGCAAACCGACCGTAAACAGGTGGTGGTCTTTTCCTCCGTGAATTAGAAGAGATTGCTCGATGCGGTAGCCTAGTCTGCTCTGTTCCCATCATTACTCATTTTGCCTCAGTCTAGCGTTTGCGCCGCCGCCGCAGCAGCCGAATATTTGGCAGGCGTCATTGCCTATTGATGACCTACTCCTAAGCCTATCTTGTCGTCGGGAAATTCGGCATCGCCTTAGCCTTCCAAATAATACTCATATGGTGAAAGAGGCTCGTATTGACCTGCAGGTCTGCGATAAGCGCTTCAGCCTTCGGCCTTCATTACCTATCTCATACGAACTTGAAATGAATACCACACGCTTCATCCTTGTAGTTTAGTTATGGCAGCTGAAAGGTAAAAGAAGGCGGCGGGAAACCTGTTTCTGTTCGTTGGTTTGATATTGGTGAGACAAATCGAGACGGACGGGTAAGAGAGAGGAACGGAGTGGCTTGTAGAGTGAAGGCTTGTTTTTTTGTGGTCGTTGGTTACGCTTGGCCTTTGAGGCCTTTGGGCTTTCTCACCCCCACGGGCAGAGATTTTGCTATAGGTAGTATCAGACCTGGTGGCGGCACCAGCTCTCGATGAGCTCCATTAGATAAGGCTTAGGTCTATGTGATATAAGATTCCAACGCGGTCAGACATTACCATGAATAGACTTTGTGTCAATCTTGCATACCGGTATTGAGCAAAAGTCAAAAAAGCTCGTGTTCTTTTTATTTCGTCCCGCTGAAGCGCAAAAGTCTGATCTGATCTGATCTGATCTTGAATGCCATGTACGAAAGTACCTACGAAGCTAGTAGGTCTCACGTGCTGATTCGTCAACTTCGCTACAACGGTTTTCCGGTTCCCGTCTTCATCGGCTGCATCTCGCATGTTCACGGCACGGAGATTGACGAACGGGGATCGGCAGGGGAGAAAGAGGGCAGGCGGGCGAGGCGAGGCGAGACATGGGGAGACATGGGGAGCGGAATGGCTGGCAGTGTTCATCCAACTCATGATGCTGTTTCCTGTCTGTCTGCTTTTCCATTAGAGAAAGCAAGTAGGTAGGGAAAGTACCTAGGTAGGAAACAACCGAGCCGAGCCGTTGGAATGTCTCAATATTTGTGAATTGAACGGGAATGTTGATGTGGAAAGTGGATATGATATAATCTTGAAGATTTGCGAGGCTTCTGATGGGGGAGTTCGTCGCATCTCTGTTGTGGCTTTAGGCTAAGGTAGGTAATTTATCTCCGTGCACCTCGGCTGCATTATCAAGGTTACAAGCTGTACTTAAGGCTAGGATGCCTGGTATTTTCTTGATACCNCCCCCCCTCGCTTGGTAATAATATACCTACCCTACATACCGCTATCGTTCGTTTTCGAAACATAACCACTTTAAAGAGGGCTGAAAGACCGGATCGATATCTGAAAATGTTTCTACCTAACCTGAGTCTGATTATTGCATATCTGAAAGGAATCAGTTCACAGCTCAAACATAGGCAATAAATACGGCCCTGATTGGGAAGTACGAAGGAGCACAGAATCTCATTTCCACATTCGCCTCTACTTCCCGCGACAAAGTACCCAGTTCTGGAACGTCGTACCGACGGGAGTCTTGGTTCGAAAGGGGCGTTTGCTATCCATTGTTTCCGTTTGTCTTTTATCGCTCTATGATATGCCACCTGATGATGCTTGATGCGTTGTTCGAAGCTTGAAGATTGTTGGGTTAGGATGCAGTAGTATCGGACTATCTACGTGGAGTTACCGCTTCAAGTTGTCGGACTCATTGGGCTGAGAAATAATAGACTCCCGTAACTAAGCGCCGATCCAGCTAGACTAATAGAAAAGATGCAGATGTTGAAGAGGCGTATCGGAAACTCCGATTAATGCCGTGCGTGCGTTTGCTAGGAGGTCTGAAATAAATACCGAGTAAACTTATATTGATTGCTAGATGGAACTGATTGATCGACAGTTGGCGCGAGTCTACGCGGCGACTCATGGTTTATGCAGGGCAGAAGTCTCTTTTCTCTAGGGATTAGTCGAAAGACTATTATTCTGAACGATTCTCGTCTTATCTTAGAGATTTTGTGATACACGAACGAGCGAGCACAAAAGCATGGAAGGAAGGGAGTCAGTCGTCTTCACTCCCGTTGTGGCATTTGAGAAAATAATACTCAACCCCCGTGCATCATTTCGATGTCTGGGCAAGCTGACTGGGGGGGGGCAAGCCACAGCTGCCTCTTTTGACCACGGAGACGCTAGGAGACGCCAACTAGCCATGCCAAGGCGGCAGCTACATGACCGCCAAGCGTAGAAAGAGGAAGCTGCATACAAGGGAGCGGGTCGGGGCACGAGAAATTGATATTGATATTGATAGGGATTGATGCCCAGCTTCAAGTTCAGGTAGGTAACTTACTTGCTTCGAGGGAAGAAGTTTTATTTCCAGGGCTCAAGCTCGACTCAACAAGTCTGTAGGCTCCTACCGACATTAGAAAATGCTTACCTAGAGAGGTTAATACACTGTGCTGTTCCAGCGGCCTGACACCAAAACAAAATTGAGGCCAGCTATTTATTACTGAGTCACTTGGCGACTGCCTCACTAAGTCACTTACTTCCTCCGTGCGACCTCTTGCCCTCCTAGATGTGGTCTCGGTCGGTCACAACTGGAACACAAAAACTGGAATATCTTGCCTTCCTTCAGCACAGATTGTCAATTGGCAGTGACACCTGAGTATCAATGCCACGCCTTCCAGGGGAATTTAATATATTCTGATCATATCGAGTTGGTTCTCACTCTCTGCAAATTTGGAGTCAAGACGCACTCACTCAATCTTCGTTCAACCAAGAAATGACCAAGTCACTCACCGACCTCCAAACACTTCTCTGCCAGATACACCTAGATCTGCCACTGAACCTACGAGTCCAGAAAGAACGCTGAGGGCCAAGGGTTCTAGCACGATTGATTCTTAAATCTGCAACTGTGCAGAGATCGAAAGAGCCACTATATTCTCGAATTTAGCACAGTTGCCATATTTCAGAGGCATATCATCGACGCAGGGATTCAGCTTACCCTTATATCGTCCGGACTCTTTCCAGAATACCCTCATCGTTCGACTGGGTCCCCTGTCTCACTTTAAAAAGTCTTTAGCCATCCTAGATCGGCTACATTTCCAGTCCATCCTTGCTGGCCCACAATAGTTCTACCCGTCGAAAGTCAGAACTATCAAATATCCCTCCGTAGTGCGTTTGTACCGCGGCGTCAATCCAGGGTTCTCTTTCACTACTCTGGCCTTGCAGCTGTACGAATAGTCTCATCCACGTTCGAGGAGAATCCATTCCACCCTGGTCACAGCCTCAGCTTGGTTGACTATCTACCTAGGAGCACAGTCCAGCATTCGAGACCAGGACCAGGAGTAGAACCTGGACCAAGGCAGGACTAGGTCGCTCGCTATCTGTGCGCTTGTCCTCATCGGACCTTCGATAGCAAACGGGCCAGGCCCTTCCTTCTTCAGCACTCCACCAGCTTGCCCACTGTCACGATAGCGGTCCCAATATACATCCTGGGGCGCCGCGAGCCCTTCATGCTCGTTGTCGAACTTTCGTTCAATACCTCCAGCACAAGTGTCCGCCGTCAACGACACTCGCCAATCGACCGACCGATCGACTGTATCTTGTTGTAGAGGTAGATACATCCTCCAATACATTCTTTCTTCAGAATACCCCACGACTTTGAAACTGGGTCTCTTTGTCCGAGTTCCAAAACACTCAGGCCGACCAAGTAGCTCTGGAATATATATCAGTTGCTCGCGATAATTCTTCTCACCTTCAGTCACTCACTCAGTAATATCGTGTCCGCGTCTGAAGTCGTCAAAAGATTCTAGGATTCCACGAGACATCTTGCTGTCTTGCAGACCAATATCCTAATCAAGAAGCAAGAATACAACCGCCACCATGGGTCTTGGAAGCTATTTCAAGGCGAAGAAGCCGGAACCTCCAGTATCAGCGGTAATGACGGAAAAGCCCCAGTCCTCGTCCTCCCCTCAGAACAGCTTCAACATGGAACTCCAACCACCACAATCGAGATTTGGGTCGGCGAGGAATTCGATATCGAATCGGTCAACACAGAGCTCGACTTTTCTGGACGATATCAAGCATGAGGTCATGGTAAACTACCTGTACCAACAGCAATGTTCACATCTCTGGGTCAGTGATGGAAGTGGAGAGATTGAAGGTGTTCTGCTCAGGAAGTCCAAGAATACATACATGGCTTGCCCGCCACAATTGGGCAACTCGGCTTTTGCTTCTGCTTGCGCTGCACTTAATGTTCAGGTAGAAATTCTTTTCCAAAAGTCATGAAACAAAGACTGATAAAAGCAGTGTGCAATGACTGTAAATTCGAGAGTTATCAAAACTTTCCTCCAATGGTCTCCAGATGCCGTGGACGTACCCTTACTTAATGGTCTCCGCATCCAGATTCTGCCCACAATTGAGGATCTCCCTCGAGCGAGGAAACATCAATTTGCTGCCTTTGTAGCGTCAGAAGCCCTTCTAATCGTTTGGGATGACGATGCTTTGCATCTCGTTGATCGTGCGAAGCTTATCGAGTCAGAGCTGATGGAGCTTGTTTGGAAGAATGGCCCCTCAGACGACGATGGAGAGAAGAGGGACCCAAATCTGGCCGTGTATGAGATCGATGAAGAGAGTGGAGAGATCATCCCAGAGAAGCGTGCCCTGCATTTGCAAAACACGGTCTTGGTAGCTCTCACATTGATCTTGGTCATTACCTTTTTGGGTGCTGGTGCTCGGCAACTTGCCATCGAAGTCGAAGTGGATGGCGGCTACACTCGCCTCGCTCTTCTGGCTTTGACACCCGTCCAGGTCTTCTTCACACTCTTCTTCTCCCAAGTCATCATGGGATGTTTGGCGCAGCTGTTCGGTCCAGTCCGACAGATGACCCAGAACTCCAAGTTCTACTCCGCTCGTGCACCTCCCAGGATTCAATCGCCAACTCTTCCCCACATCACAATCCAGTGCCCTGTGTACAAGGAAGGTTTAAGCTCTGTCATTGCGCCCACTGTCAAGTCCATCAAACAAGCAATATCCACATACGAGCTCCAAGGTGGGTCCGCCAATATGTTCATCAACGATGACGGTCTTCAAATCATCGATGAAGAGGAACGTCGCGCCAGAATCGAGTTCTATGCCGATCACAGCATCGGGTGGACTGCCAGACCAAAGCACGGAGACAACTTTATCAGAAAGGGAAAATGTAAGTGCTCCAAATCTCCTATGAAGTTCCTCAGCTGACAATCATACAGTCAAGAAAGTAAGAGATTTCCCCCAATGAAACGATCCCATCATGTCAGATGATCCGCAAAATGTGTTTGGCTCAGTGGTCCCACGTTCCTCAGCCTCATGACCGATTGCCCTATGGCCATAAGCCGTGACCCTCCAATGACCTGAACTGAGGACTAAATGCTGACGAACTGTCCAATTTAGGCCTCGAACATGAACTTCGGCCTGCATATTTCATGCATGGTTGAGGAGAAGCTCACCCGAATTCAACGACCTCAGGACTGGAACCAGGCTGATGAAGCTCAAGCCTATGAGCGATGCTTGAAGGAAGCTCTCGAGGACAATGGACGTGCCTGGGCTGATGGAAATATCCGTGTCGGAGATTATATCTTGTTGAGTAGGTTTCCAGATATTTCAAGAATTGGGCAAAAGCTAATGAACGTAGTCGATTCCGATACTCGTGTCCCTTCCGATTGTCTCCTGGATGCTTGCTCGGAAATGGAACAATCGCCTGAAGTCGGTATTATGCAATTCTCCTCCGGTGTCATGCAGGTTGTCAATACCTACTTTGAAAACGGTATTACTTTCTTTACCAACCTGATTTACACTGCCATTCGATACACTGTTGCCAATGGTGACGTCGCTCCATTCGTTGGTCACAACGCAATCCTCCGCTGGTCTGCTATTCAACAGGTCTCATACGAAGATGAGGATGGATATGAAAAGTTCTGGTCAGAATCTCACGTATCCGAAGACTTTGACATGTCACTACGTCTTCAGTGCAGCGGTTACACTATTCGTTTGGCTGCCTGGGCTGGTGATGGATTCAAGGAGGGTGTGTCTCTGACTGTATACGATGAATTGGCACGTTGGGAGAAATATGCATATGGTTGCAATGAGCTTCTGTTCCACCCGATCCGCAAGTGGCTCTGGAAGGGCCCTTTCACACCTCTATTCCGTCGCTTCTTGTTCTCCAACATTCGATTCACCTCCAAGATTACTATCATCTCTTACATCGGTACCTACTACGCCATTGGAGCCGCCTGGATCATGACAACCGCCAACTACTTTGCCATCGGATGGTTTAACGGTTACCTAGACAAATACTATGTCGATTCATGGAAAGTCTGGTTCTCCATCATCATCGTCTTCAACGGCCTCGGCAACATCGCACTCGCCGTAATGCGTTACCGAATTGGCGAACGATCGCTCGGCTACGCCTTGTTCGAGAATTTCAAATGGACACTCATGCTCGCCATTTTCCTCGGCGGTCTCTCTCTCCACGTCTCCCAAGCCCTCCTCGCACACATGTTCGAAATTGACATGACCTGGGGTGCCACTTCAAAGGAAGCCGAATTCTCGAACTTCTTCATCGAAGTACCGAAGGTGCTGAAGAAATTCAAGTTCTCGATGGCGTTCAGTATCATTGGTATCGCGGGTATGATTATCCTTGCGGTGGGAAAGAGCTTCATCCCGTACGATTGGATGATTACTGATTTCGTGGCTATTCTGCCAATGGCTACGATTACGGCTAGTCATTTACTGTTGCCGCTTGCGTTGAATCCGGCGTTGATGACATTCTCATGGTAGTTGCTTTACCTTTCACATGAGAGATTTGGGATTAATGTCTACACATGAAAAACGAGTGGGCGGGCGTTTATGGGTACTATTGTAGATGGCTGGAGATAATGCAAATGTATACTGATGCGGCTTCTGTTATGGTTTTTCTGATGTCGGATTGGAGTACACGCACACGTTATAGAATGGCTTCATCTGCCTGGGCTTTGGGAGTTGTATACAGGTCTGCTTAATTCTCATTCTCTCTTGATCCAGGGATGGATGGATGGATGGATGGATGGATGGATGGGTATGGAGGTATGGGCAATGGCTCGGGTCGATGCGGAAATACACACACACACACGAACTGGGAAAACGCGTGATATGAGGGAATGAAATAGATGAGATGAGATAGGATGGATGGACAGTCATCCATTACATTCCATTCTCTCTACCACTTGCTTTATTAGGTTTAATGCTGCTGAGAACTCATCTTGATGACGAGCGAGGGAGCTTTTTATTTGATTTTACTTTTAATTTAAATAGTAATGATTGGAGAAGACGAGACGAGACGTACATGGAAATAAGACTTTGAAACTTGACGTGATATGATATGGATTTGACGCGTGGATCGATAGATATACTGATGTGATGAGTTGAGAGATTTTCGTGGAGGCTGTAGGGGTGGAGGTGAGATGGGACGGGGCAAGGGGGAGAGAGAGAGAGAGGGGGGGGAAGGGTTCAGGAAATGGGGATCGGCACGCTCGGCTCGTCACTTAAGACGAAGAAAGGAACGGAACCCCCCTCTCATAGGACTCAGGTGACGGGAGAGTGAGGGATGTTTTTAATTGAATTTTTTTGGGGGGGGGTTTATTTCAAGAGAGATGTGCAAGTCTGGGAGGTAGGGAAGGGAGGGAGGGAGGGAGCAGTGTGCGAAATGATTAGATTAGATTAGATTAACTCGAGTTAATCTAATCTAATCAAAGGTAATTCAGAGTTAATCTAATCTAATCTAATTATAATTRATTWAATCGATTAAAAATCGATTAAYTCACGTGACTTTAGACTAGCACGTATTAGGCTTAGATCTTCGCTTAAYKATCCTTTCTRAGATTAGGCCCTCGCYACTTGAAGCGAACTCGCYACTTAATGCGAGAGTCTACTAAGTCTTCTTAAAGTAGAAATTACTAGAACTTACTWTTARAAATMAAGTTTCTATTAGTAATAATAGCTTATTAATSTTATATAATCTAGAAACTATTAGAAACAAGTAGAATACGCTTTCTAATCGTAGATTTATAATCGATTTTCTAGATAATTCTATTCTATTCTAGTGATTTCTAATACTTATAAATCAACGAATCTATTTATAATATACTTAGAAATCGATATCTAAGTAGATTATTCTAGAAACTATATATTTTATATATAAGAACCTTTACTCCCTCGTAGTAATCGAAWTATCTTCTTCAGATTATCGATATCTAGTATTACTTTTATACTTATCTTACTCTTTACTCTTATATATCTATATAATTTTATATATATATATATATATATATATATATCTATACCTCTATTATATCTACTTCCGGTTATCAGACAGCTATCTCTATTAATAGAGCTCAAAACGCCTTTGATTTTGAGATTAATACTAAAGATTAACCTATTATCTTTGAAAAGGGTCTCTTTTCTAAGACTTTAGAGCCTCYTAGAGARGACCCTACGGAGCCTCGATTAGTYACTATTAAGTGCTTATATAAAGGTTGCACGTAAGTATTAAAATCTACTCTATTTATATATATATACTAATAATTCATATAGAAAGGTCTTTAAAGGCCAGAGAGTAAATCACTCTATAAGTAATTATATTACTCATTATAAGTTTAATCATAAGGCTTTTAATATACGAAGACTCTTAATACAGCTAGACTCGGAATCTAGTAAGTTAATAATATCTTTTATATAATAATAAATAAACTAACTAATTAATAGATAATTCCGACTTTAAAGAGACTTCTAGTCAAGGAAGTAGTAGTAGTCAAGCTACTATAACTCAGACTTTTAGCTCTTTAAGAGGTACTAAGAGGCCTGCTTCGCCTATTAAAGAAGCATTTAATTTAAAGAGATATAAGTCGCTATTAATACGATTTATTATCGAAAATAATCTATCTTTTAGAAGTATTTCAAGTACTTCTTTTAGAGAATTAACTCTTTACTTAAACGAGTAAGTCGCTCTTATATATATTAATAATAGTAATTTACTAACTTTATAATAGGCAATCCCTTCTTCTTTATAATAAGCTACTTYACGATTATTTAAATAGTATCTATAAAGAGAGAAGAGATATAATTCAAGAAGAACTAGATCTAAATATTAGAGAGAAGGGCTATTTTTCTTTAACCCTAGACGCGTGGACTACTATAAACCAAGACTCTTATCTAGGGGTTACTATATAAGTATCCTTATATTACTATTAATTACTATTATTATACTAATTATTATTATAGTTATTATATTAATAGTAGCTTTAAGCTTAAGTTATACGCTATTAGTATGGCTTATTTAAGCGAACCTTACTCCGGAAAGTATATATTTAAGGTTTTATCTAAAGCCTTAGAAGAGTGGAATATTCAAGATAATATTATAAGGTATAATAATATTCCTTTACTTTATATAAGATATAATTAACTAAATATTTATAGTATTACTCGAGATAACGCTAGCTCGAATGATACCCTAATCCGAGCTTTTATTAAAGACTACGATATGAAGGGAATTAGATTTCAAGGAGATATAGCGTGTTTAGCTCATGTGCTTAACCTTGTCGTTCAAGATATATTAAAGAATATTATAAAGGACACTTATAGCGAACTTGATAATAGAGGAGATATAGCTAATATCGAGAATAATAGAGAAGAGGATTTAAGTAATAGTAAGTAAATTCCTATTAATATTTATATATATACTAATTATATTAGATACCTCCTTATAGAAAAAAATTCGAACTATTATATTAGGCCTTAAATATTCAGGAGAGAATAATAGAGCTTTAAAAAGGCATATAGAGGCCTTAGAAATTGAAAATTCTCGTTTTCCGTAACTAAGTAAGTTATTAATCTATTAATTATAGAAATATATACTAATATCTTTATTATTATAGATTAAAAAACAAGATAGTCTTCTATAGCTAATATRCTTAAGAATTTCCTTAATATATAGCCTGCTATATTATTAGTTATATCTACTTCCGATAGTAGATCGTTCAAGAAGTATAAAAGTATATTACTTCTTAGCGAAAGAGAATTAGAGTATATACGAAAGTGCTTACGAATCTTCGATATATTCGTTAAAACTACGACGAAATTAYAAGCCGAGAAATACCCGACTATATATTATCTAGTACCTGAAGTATATAAGATATATACTAGGCTAGAGACTATTAGAGACGAATRTAATATAGTAAGTATCTCCTTTACTTATATAGCTTAAATACTAATATATACTTATAGGAACCTTTTACTTCTGCTATTAATAAAGGAATCGCTAARCTTCGGAAGTATTATCCGATATCCGGTATTACTAAGTATAATAAAGCTTTATATATAAGCTTAATACTTGATCCTAGAATTAAAAYAGACRGATTAAGTCTATTAGGACTTAGTAACGGAATTATAAGCGATATTAAGCGAAAGCTAAGAGAGGAATATAACTTATAAGTCTTTTACTCTCTAAAATATATATAAATACTAATATAAATAGTTTAAAAGCAGAAGCTAATATAGATCTCTCTATACTTAATAGGGAGATTATACCTCTAGATGAGGAAGATCTTAATATATATATAAACGAAGAAGACGAAGAATTCGATGAATTAGACGTTTATCTAGAGGAAAGGAGATCTAATATTACTGCAAGTAATTCTTAATATATATATTTATCTTTTATACTAATATAATATAAAGGTTAAGCCTTTAGACTACTAGGCTATTAATAAAGATAAATACTTAATACTATCTTTATTAGTACGGAAATATCTTCAAATTTCAGCTACCTCCGCGCCTTCCGAAAGATTCTTTAGCTTAGGAGCTTTAATTATAAATAAGCTACGAAATAGGCTTAATAAAGAAACTTTCGAGACTATTAGTCTATTAAAGAGCTAGGGTTTTATAATCGATATAGAGGAGAAACACGAGCTAGAGTAGATAGTATATAACGTAGAGAATTTCTTTAATATAGAGTAGCTATAGAGAGGAGGAGACATATAAGAAGATATAAGAATATAATAGAATTTTCTCTAATAAATCAAAAGTTAATCGATTAAATCATTAATTAACTCTAAATCTTAATCTAATCAAAGGTCAAAATTAGTTAATCTAATCTAATGTAATCTTAATCGATTTAATCGATTAAAAATCGATTAACTTGATTATTTTTTCGCACACTGGGAGGGAGGTAGGGAAGGGAGTGAGATGGGTAGGGATAGTAGGGATGGATGGATGATCTGGATTACGTTATTGATGCCCGTTAGGCTGGGTCTTGCTTGTGGATTGAAGGGGGATTGAGCGTCTGGCAGATTCTTGGGCGTAGCAGGAATGGGAGATGTTGATGTGCTGTTGTGTGATGTGCTGCTGTCGTGTGATCTGGTGTGCTGTGCTGTGGCGCGGTGTGATTTTCGTGTCAGATAAGAGGGAAAGATACATGACTAATACTCGTACATGGTTTTTCTGTGGCGGTAACGAGCTTGATATAAGTAATGCATGAGGATGGATATTGTATTGTATTGTAGATAGGGATGCAGTGATGTGATAAGATGAGTCAAAAACCGGTAGCAGGTCAGGTCCTGCTGCGTGCGTTACTTTGCAGGTAAGTTGATGTGTTGAGACATAAGTGCTAAAGTGCGGAACGTATTTCGTGTCATTGCAGGTGTGTAGTTGGGTAGGTCTCTGGTATGTACTGCCTGCCTTCTTGTGAAGTTGTGAATGAATGGTGTGTTTGTGAGACGGATGAACGGCAAGATACACGCATGCTCCGTAGATAGACGGAATACTTGAAATGGTAGATAGGATGCTTAGATGCAGATTTTGGACTGATGTTCATGCGTTTTTCTCTCTCTCTCTTTCTTTAGAGGATGTGGCTGGTACTGTAGATGAAAGATGGAGAGAGAGAGAGAAATAGAGTGAGTGCGAGGTAATCTCCACTCCTGCGCAAATTGAGAAAGTTGACTCACACGGCATCACTATTGATGAGACAAATTGCGCAACGCTGTGCTATGATGATGCAAGAGGTGGTAAGTTGAAACGATAATCTTGTGCATGTCGTGATACCTCCTCGTATATCTGCACTATAGTGGGAATGAGTAGCAGAATCTGCCGAGATACCTACCTACCTGGGTATGTATCTATAGTGTTATGAATCTTCTTCTCAGCTGAAGTTGAATTCTGCTCGGATGATTTGAGGAGGAGAAAGAGGGCTTGCTTTGTGATACAATCTGGTCCAGACTTCATCTTGTGTACGCTTCAAGCTGAATAACATGGTTATCGCAGATCGTGCAGAGCTGGAAAGGTGGGGTTATCGTGGGATTATAGGCTTGCGGGATTGTGATACATAGCATCCGATGGCAGATGGGACGGGTCGTGGTTCATGATATACATGATGAATTTGTGGCTCTATCGATAGTTGGTTGATAGGGCGTAGTTAGATTGATCGAGAGGTGATTTCTTTTACTATCAGTTTTTGGTGTACGCGCTCGCTCCCTTGTGTGATGTGTGTTAGTATTATTGAGAATAACAGAAGATAGATCCAGAGATGGATGAATAATGGGTAACTGAGCTGTTTGGGAATTGAATATTTGAAGATTCACAACGGAGATACTACACACAGAGGAGCAAGACTAATGATAGAGAGAAAAGAGCTGATCCTGGGCCACGAGAGCAGTCAAGATGAAGCTGTCTCAACGTCCTTTCCCCATTATCAGTTCGAATAGGTGTTGCTAATCATTGAACAGGCTTTGCACGGATGCAGCAAATGAGTTTCTGAAAGACCCTTCTGTTTTCTTTTTCGGTTTTTCGGATTTTCAGTCTTGGTACATATGGCAGCACTACCATCCCTCATCACAAAGCCAAGGCTGGGAACACATCCAACCAACAGCAGAGGGAGGGGTCCTGTAGATCACTCCCTAGCCCGCAGATGCAGTGTCTGTCAGGGGGTCTTTTCGGGGGATCTATCCCTGTGCCAAGTGGGCAAGGGCTGAGGATAAGCTGTGTTGTATCTCGTACGCATGTGCATCTCGTATTGTAAGTGGGCCTTTGTTTTCGTGAAGAGGAAGTTCTATTTTCTTGTACGGACGTGTGCTTTTGTCTTTCCGGCTGTTATTTGGTACTGCTGCATGCTGCTGAGTGAGATCTGTCTGTCGATACAGAGTCCGTCGGATACTCTGCAATCAATCGGTCTTGCCCTCGAGATATCTGAACTCGCGCGCGTTCAAAACGACACAACTCATAAGGACGATACTTCTAAGACCTTATGTGCTTGAAAATAGCATCTGAGTGAAGAATAAAGTCGCAAAATGAGGGCGCAATCGTGGCGAACTTTGGTCGTGGTAGCCGTGGGGTTATTTGCTGGAGTTGAAGCGCAGACTGTGACTTTGAAGGATTTGGGGTCATTGCTCGCGGATCAGAAGAACTTGACGACTTTCCAGTCCTTAATCAAGGTATGACCAAAAGTGCAGAAAGGGACTCGGAAAAGTGATTATTGACTGTTGAATAGAAATATCCAGACATTCTCCTGAAGCTACCTTCACAGTCTGGCGTCACTGTCTGTGCCCATCTTTCCAGCGCTGTGCGCGTATAGCGCTCAATCACAAAAAGAGATACAGACAGTAACTAATACTCCCTCCAGATACTTGCGCCAAACAATGATGCGTTCGACAAGATCCCATACACACGATTGAATTCGGCATTTGCGAACAATGACCAGAATACCATTATCAGTATCCTCAGCTACCATATTCTGCAGGGGAGGCTGACGGCAAGCCAATTGATTCCAGGCACCCCCGTGTTCCTCCCTACTCTACTTAATGATCCGAGTTGGAGTAATGTTACAGGTGGGCAAAATTTAGAGAATGTGAAGCAAGCTGGAGATGTAGTTGTTTTCGTCAGTGGGCAGGGAAGCAGGTCAACGCTTGTACAAGCCGTATGTCTACCCAAGCCCATAGAAAATATAAATGATGGAATATGATTACTGAGTCGAAGACAGGATCTTCCCTTCTCAGGCGGCATCGTCCAAGTAATCGAGTCCCTCCTAATTCCACCTACAAATCTCACCGAAACTACTACAGCCTTCAACCTCACCTCCTACCAAGGCTCACTTTACGCCAGCGAGCTCATCTCCAATCTCACCGACACACCAAATTATACAATCTTCGCGCCTAACAACGAAGCCTTCCAAGCTCTCGGTCCAGCAATCTCGTCCCTGACTGTCGAAGCCCTTTCCTCAGTCCTAAACTTCCACGTGCTACCCAATCAAGTCACGTTCTCCACCGCTCTCCGCAACGGTACGACCTGGAAGACTAAACAGGGAAACAAAATCACAGTCCGGCATTCAGGAAATAATGTTTACATCGACAGTGCTCAACTCCTCACTACGGACATCTTGCTCGCTAACGGCGTGTTGCATGTAATCGACAACGTGCTTAATCCCAGCGGTGCGGGCGTGCCGAACCCTGATTTACCCACTCAACTCCCTGGTTTCCCTTCAGCAAGCAAAGCCAGCGACTTGCCATTCACTACAGCTATTCCTTGTACGATTTCTTGTCCAGTCACGGAGACGAGTGCGAGCTCGGGCATGACTTCGACAGCCGGTGTTGTGCCTACGAGTACGAAAACCTCGGCGTTTGCAACGAGTAGTTCGAAAGCTGTGGGGGTGCCGATGGCAAAAGAGACGGGTTCAGGGAAGTTAGGCTTGATGGTTGCCTTGGGAGGTGCGGTTATGTTGATTTAGCGGAGTGTCGTTAATGTTTGATAATTCGAGCGTGGAAGGAGTAGGGAGTAAGTCCTTGAACTGGAATCTGATTGCCCCTCTGATTTCCTATTTCGATACGTACCATGCATGAGTCTGTGAGTGTGCAGCCAGAATGATGTGTCATGCTAGTCTCCAATAGAAGGGAATGGATAGTCTGGTCAATTGGACGGTATATAGACCTATTGATAAATCTGGCGAGGTATCAATAATATCTGAAACCTCATTCCATGTGCCTGCAATCTTTCGAGGCTGAAGAAACGGTCTTGGGTGAAACAAGGGCATTATCTAAGATTCCTTAACCATCACTGCAATATCTACGGTAGCAAAATCATTATAGATCATTCGCGTTCCTTGATATAGAATAGGTAAGCCTTTTTTCACTTTTTTGGGGGGGGGGAGGNGGGGGGGGTTTCTACTTCGTCTTCGCACTTACCTCTAGCTTCTCAGGCGATATTTATATGTTTTTGAAATGTCTAGTGATAATTTGTTTCTCCAGCAGATAAGATCAGGATATATAGAGATAGCTTTCACTAGAAGCCAATTCTGAAGAATTGAATTTACGAGAACCAAAGTATCGACGGAGCATGAGGCTTCTCGCTTATCGTTTTTTGCGTCTCCTTGGATTGGACTTATACCTCACTTCATGTATTGTTTGCTTATATCATAGTAATAATATCTTATCATTAACTCTAGAACAGATTTCTTACTATTTTAGATAACTAAATAAGATAATCAACTTGCGGCCTAATATCTATTGTTCTTAGAGTATTGAAAGGATGCGGATAGCGAGACGGAGATAGTATACTATATAATAGCATAAGTAAGAGTATTAAATAGCACGCTTATAGAGTATGGATCTTAGACACATTCGGCAAAGTTTAGAAGTGACTTTTCAAAATTAAATGAACCTAGTTCAGAGTAAAATTTGTGAATAATGAGCTAGGAGAGCTCTCACAGACGACAGAAATTTTCCGAAATATAGTGAATATTAATAACGATGAACTATATGATAATGATAATTTCGATCCCAAATTACCTAAGGCTGCAAAAATACTTTATTTAGTTACGTTATATTATAGCTGTTAGCAGGAGTGTTGCTTTTGAATTCGATGGAGGTTCAATTTCTATAGGAGGGAGTAGCTATATATATAAGTATCTATATAGTAATCCAAGTACGTATCTTGCGTACTATAACCGGTACTTCCGGTACTAGTAATTAGTTGAATACGCTATTCAACTCCGGTACTTCCGGTACTTTCAGGACGTTGAATACGCTACTCTATACTATTCTCTGTACTGCTAGTACTACCTATATTCAACAAGGAGTCGATCTGTGTATTTGAAAAGCGTGCCCAGAGGTACGTAGCGTGTCTGTTATCAGAAAGAAGACAGAGGTCCTGCGGTGGTCCTGAAGGCTTTGATCTCCCCAGACTATATTGTCTGGTTATTGTCTATATGCGCTTGGAGAGGAATTTATAGGCAGATATCAGAGCGATAAGGAGGTTCTTGGTTCGCAGGGGCGGAGGGATATGGTGACATGGTCCCTTTCGTTGTATTGATTATGAATAGACCCAATTAAAGGCGATACGTATTGTCCTTGGTATAAAGTCGAGTCTTTGAGTAAGTCGATACACGGTATGTTGATATCACGGGCTAAGAGACTCAAGAGTTTAAACGCAACGAGCTCTAGGATACACGTCTCTAATAATACAATAAAGAACGATTATAAGAAGATAAGATGGAAACTTGAAGGAGCGGAATATAATATATTCTTGTGATGCGATTTTGCTAGACTTGATTTGATCTTTAAGGTTGGGTTGAGATGTAACACAGGTTCGGATATTTGTGAATATTCATCTCTTTGATATAGCTGTCAAAAAAGTTTTTGTTATCATTCGCATGTCCTAATCGCGTTTTTTTACCTTCGATTCTTTCGATCTGACGCGAAGCGGGAAGAAAGAGTTAGAGATTGAGATACGACTAGAGATCCTCGTTACCTCCACAAGACTAGCAAGCTCTCATGCCGGGTATTTGTTTATTCCTGAGGGTTATTTATAATTATTTATCTATATCATCTCTAATCCCTTCGTCTCGACTCTTTAAAAAGAATTATACTTCTATCCGAAACAGATCTAAATAAGTCTTATCTAAATTTGATATTTCGATTCACTGCCTATAATTTAGTATTTCGTAGTGTATCCTGCTTTAAGGCAGAGTCAGGGGTTACGATTGATCATTTCTTGAAAATGCTTCCAAGCCTCCGCCACTCGAGTCTGGGAGAGAAATTTCGATTTTCTGGCCTCTGGTTCGACACAGACAGAGCAGTGATAGTACTTCCAAGCCGAGCAAGCTCAGACAGCATCCCGAATAGATTGAATATCTAAAGCGCAGCTTATTATTCGGCTACTTCTATCTGTAATTATTGGCTCGTATTTATAGGAAGGCAAAGGGCGTGGTTCTATATCTGCTTTGATGATTGAGTGCCACACAGGACATGCAACGTTCCTCTAGCCTTCAGATTCGTGTAAGCGAATCAGAAATGGAGTCAGTGAGCCTGCCCAGAATCTGAATTAAAAAGGTCTCTTTAAAGAATTTGGTTCCGCAACTCGACTCGCTGTAATGTTTTAGACACAGCATATGAGCCCGAATTAAGAGTCTGTATATTAGGAAAATACGGAAGCCACGCAAAAGACATCAATTTCATCTTTTAATCTACGAGATCTAGGAATTTCTCGCTCGTGGAATACTGTTAAACTTATGTAATACTAATTTCCAACTCTTCGAGAAAAGTATTCAGCAATAAACAGACTGGGTCTGTAATATGCTGGCTTCTTGTCTTAATTTTGAAGTCATGCAATCTGATGACTAGAGGTCTGAAGCCGTTTGTTATCATACTGTCTACTGCTGTTATAGCGAAGTAATATCCGTTCGCGTCATTCCGCTGCTCAACATTTGATATATCAAGAAGTGATAAAAACACTATAATTTCTTGTAAATGGGCTTATGTCTCCTGGGTTTGAACTAAAAATTGGACAGTTATTGAGGGAATTGATGTGAAGCACATACACAAGCCCAATCCGTCAATCCTGGCGCATCATTTAGGGAAGTTCATTTTTCTCGATGCTCTTCTCGAAAGCTGCGGTTCCTGCTGTATTTATACAAACGATACTGCTGATTGGATTTACGGCAATCTTGTAGTTTCTATCGATCCCTGAAATAAGTTAATACGAAGTTCCGATACTCGGGATTCTTGGATGTGAACAGGTAAGTCAACAAACCACGTCGATCTTCTCGCTTAGAAAGTAACAACCAACCCCAAAGCCGTTACACTAGTTGATGGGTATATAAAGTACTCGCCGTCTCTTTGAATAATGACAAATGACGAATATAGCGCAGCGTTATTGTTAAGAATGCTTGCAGGTCGATACCGAGTGATGTCCGAGATACTAAATAGTATATCAAGAGCTCTTGTAGTATTGAGCTCAATATACACTCTCTTTCCTCTCGATGAAGACTTTTTAGCAGTATCTTTCAATAAGTGTTTGATTATGACAAGCAATAAATGAATGAAATGCAGGCGTTTTCCGAATATGTCGTATTTTGTTGCTCTAATGTCACTAGGATTCCCACTGTTATAGTCAAGATCTTACGTAATAAAACTTCACTCTATTCATACTTTGTAAAAGTCCTAATCGGAATACTGAGCTTTGAGATGATGTCATTTTTGCTATGCTGTTATGTAACTGAGGTGAAATATGAGGATCAGTCAACCCACCAGGCCTAGCAAGCAGATTCCGTATCGGCGACTTTTGCCCTTACGCAGTCTTTCTATTGAAGACTGTCCAGTTGCTTTCTTTATTCTCTCGATCGACCAGTTTATGCATGCCTCCAGATCTTAAAGTACGCTTATACCTTCTCCTGAAGCTTTGCAGATCTTCGTAAATTGATAAGACTAGCCTAACGACACGAAAACAGAATAGGATACTTTTGCTGAGAACTATAGAAATCGGCTCTTTCTTATCGGTACAAGGGAGATATGCAACCCAATTGATGGAGATCTGCTATTTAACCCCGATAATATGAAGCTATCAAGGCCAACTGGGAATGTGAGTATCCTTACAAGAACTCTAAATCGTCGAGCGTCGAGCAAATTCCGGGAGGCTGAGGTTGCACGAATGAACATCTCAAAATGATTTGCTGGAAGTATTTTGGATGAATTGAATGTAATATTTCTAGCAACTTTGCACGGGTGGTTGTTTTTGGTTATCAAACGGGTGTGATTATTGTCAATTATAATGTCCTTCCGTTTAATACTGTCGGAATAATCATCATTACCCAGGTTATTCTCTGATTGTATACTGAACTCTTTGCTCCATGGGTCTCTACAGGAACTATCCAAGGACCGCTAATCCAAAATCAAAGTCTAGACCTCGTCGATGTATTATCGGGAAGCCGAAATCAATAAACGACCAGAAATATCCATTGCTGTCAGTGGAATGTTGCCTCGAAGACGTCTTTCAGGTACGATTACTCTTCTGTTTTTCAATTATGCTATTTACATGCTATAACTAGCTCAGCTCAGAACGATCGAAAGACTGCACTGCGGAAATATGGAGTCGGTTGGAGTTATGAGTTGAAGTGTGAGTGATCGGGGACGTCTTACTGGAAGTTGATTAGGGTTGTGTGAGTGCCCTTCTCCTGGAAACGATGGATGATATCTTAATAATTGTTGGGAATCAAAAATAGTACTAATGTTTGTCGGTTTTAGAATATCTATCGAGCATGTGTGTTTAACTGAGCTAAAATTATATCGTCAAGTAATGTCCAAGGAGATTGTAGATCGATAGTTGACGTTATTTGGTGTCTTGTAAGGATTATACTTGAGGTGCAGGTTACTACCAAAAACTTAATCTAAACTTCTTAGCTATTGACGCTCAAGTTTTAGCGGACAACAATATCGTACTAAGTGGGTTTAGATTCATGAAAGAAACGGAAGTTTTGACGTAATCTTAACGATATGATCACATTCCTTTTTATGGCCAGCATCATCGCGCTAGACTCGTCTAGACTTGAACATTGGCATCCCTGCAAACTAAGGGACAGATAATCGAGGACGTGAAATTAGAATGACAATATGTAAAGTTGTTAATTCAACCAGCTTCCACTACGGAGGGGTAGGTGCAAGTAAAGCCAAAAAAGAACACCAAAAATCAGGTTGATTTGACAGTTCAGTTACGGTTAAGGGCGGCAGATAATCAACGCTGCATGAATGAATTGCTTCATGAACATTATTTCCATTCCAAGTGCTCGGAAAATCTATGGAACTCAAATATGCCGATGGATTATTGCCTATTAGAGATTATATACAGGAAGCGAACTCATATCCCATCAAAGCACGTCACTTTTCCATCACATCTCATCATACTCCTCCTCTTCGATCACGACTCGGTACCCATCGTCCCTTTCTTTACTTAATCTGGAAAGATTTATGAACTTGGGTAGGGGTTGGTGATCTCAACGATGGCAGGTCCGGCAGCAACGGTGTCATCAGTGACACGGTCCTTGCATCCAGTGAGGACAACATAGTTCTGTCCGTTGATTCCCTTGGGGACGACAACCTTGAAGCCTCCCTTCATGGGGGTGACATCAGTGTAGATTGGGCCAGTGACAGAGACGAAAGCAGCGTAGATTGGGGCCTGGCCATCTTTTGGTGCAAGGGTGTACTCAGGAGTGAGGAGCTCGATGGTGTCACCGGACTTGATTGGGCCGGTGGTACCAACAGTAACGGTTGGGAAAGCCTTAAGAGGGAGTTGGGGCTTAGCAGCGTTGGAGTCAGGGCAAGAAACGATGAAGCCAGCGGCGAGCGTGTAAACCTCATCGAAAGTCAATGGGGCATCGAATGGCTGGGGGAATGGGGACTCCTTGAGAGAGGAGCGGATATAGGCGCTGTGGCGGGCCTCAACGGTAAGAATGGAGCCGGCAGCGGTCAAGTAGTCTTTGTTCATGATCGAGGCGGCAGCTCCGAGGTAAGCAGAGACTCCAACACCCTCGAGGACGCTGGCGAGAGCAACGAACGACTTGGGGTCGGTGCTAGGAAAATCGTACGTGCACTATGTCCTCGGTTAGACCTATTTCGTCGTCATGAGTATCGGGTTGTTTAGCGTACCTCTGCAACAGCAGCATCCTTGAGGGCACCGCTAAGGAAAGAAACGTGGGTCTTTTCATCGAAGGAGATCTCCTTGAGGTTGTTGTAGAAGGTCTCATCGAAACCAGCGGCGGCGAAGTCAGCCTGGGTGTAGTTGGCTAGACCCTCGCGGTAGAACTTGTCCTCGAGGTGCTCAAGGGTAAGAGCATAGTTCAAGATGCCGACTGGGAATACGAATTAGCAGGCGTCTTTATAGAGGAAGTGCGAAGGTTTTGCATACCGTCAGTGACACCTTGGGCAGCTTGACGCTGGGTGATGACTGGGCCGGCGGAGGCTGCGGCTGCAAGAGCAGCGATGGAAAATGCGTACTTCATGATGGTTATGAGGGTCAAAAAATGAGTGACTTGGAGTGAGAAGCTGAAAAGTGCTGGAAAAGACTGAAGTGGAAGATGCTGATGGAGGAAGAAGATGATAGGAGCAGGAGGACTTCATTTATGGAATGTTAGTAAATGACCTCCTCGCTATCTCAACGGTCCTGTGCATCCCTCCATCCTGCTTTTGGAAAGTAAGGAGGCCGCAGTGGTATTGTTTTGAAGCTATTCTGGCTGAATGTGCAGGGGTACAAGATAAACACAATCACTCGGCTCCTGAGCTAGCCGACGTAAATCCCAATCGAGACAGGCGATCTGGGGAACCGCGAAGATCGACATGTCGCTATGCCAAATTGTAAATGGCACTTGGTCGGTCATGGCTTTCTTTTGGAGAACTTAGCCACTCAGATGAGATAACGGGAAATTAGCAAAGCCAAGCTTCATTAAGGTTAATGGTAAAGCCGAGCTAAATGTTAATCCTACTCATTCCGGCAAGGCGTCAGGAACGTCGAGGTTCCGGAACGCGCTTGTAAACTTGAAAGTGCGGAATGTGGAGCATGACTATTTGGATTGATAAAATTACGGTGGCGATTTATTTCTTTTCCTTCCCCTTTTCTTGAATAAAATCATGAGTCTCGGAAAAGGGGACTCGGGGAGAACGTAGGTACGAGTCGAGACTTCACAGTGCACTACTACTGAGACTTTCTGATGACTGGTGCTTCAATCTTCATGTCAGCCGAGGACAATGTACGGCGACCTGGGTTCGGAAATCGGACGACTCACGCTTGCTCATTAACAGTAGGAAATACTAGTGGTAAGGATCCTTGTTGACGTTGATCGATTAATATACTACAATCTTGAAAGATGCCTCTCTAGCCTGTATATCCTGTTCCGGAATGCATACAAGAAAAAACATGGGGGAAGAGGATGAGATAACTTGACTTGAACATTAGGAATGCAATAACTTGAAAACGTTAATAAAGTATGACCTCAAGATTCCCAGCTTCAAATGCCGCCGATCTTTCGAACGAATACCATTCGCCAAACTTGAATTAATCGTATCATAGGCTCGGGTATTTCCTCAATTGTTCCTTTTAAACACACTTCACTAGTTCGCATTTACCAACGATATCGTAGATTCAAGGACAGTCATTCGCCTTTCAAATCGACCGCTATTTTTTGCGGTCGTTGACTAGGCCAGCATGCAGATTCCAAGTACGGTATCGAACAGTCTCAGTTAATATCTCTCGTGGTATCAAATATCCGAAAGTCCCCAGCGTTGAAGTTGCTCCCCTGGTCAGGACTCAGTATTTTAGCCACCGATGTGAGCGAAATCCAGCAGTCGATTTCGACAGGCACCATCAACTGGGTACAATGAATTCGCAAGATGGAGACCAAGCATGATGAAAACAGAAATCAAAAATCTCCGTCATTCCAGGTGCCACCAAGCGGCATGGATATCAAAATCCAATTTTGTTGCGTTTGTTGTTTCAATGTTTCCTCAAGTCATGACTGCTTTTTGTCTTCACGGGAACAGCGATGCCATCGCCTAAGTTACTTGTCGTTCACGATCTAGTCATTAAGCGCTCCAATACGCTGGACTCTCGCTTTCCGGCCGCCGTGAAATAGAAGAAGCGAAGAGTTACCTGCAGATTCGCGACCTGAGGTTATACAAAATTTACTGCTGAAGTGAGATGGGGTTGCGCGTTTGATCGCTTCCTTCTAGAACATCGTTGCTGACCTCAGATGACATGCCCGAAGCAGCGGACATCAATGGCCTGTTCGTGATTTTGCCCTCTTCAACACATCAATTCGGAAGTGGAGCTGATGATACGAAGTCTCGACGATTCTGGGTGTCATCACGTAATTATCATCCGCCAGCTTTCGAAAGATTAGGCACACAATTAGTATCCAGATCGGACAATTCAGATCCGGCAGGAACACGTTGTCTTTCTGTTACGTTCACATCCGGCGCTATAAACTTGTGTCGCGCGTGATCGACGTGCGTTACACTCAGTATCGCCGACATACGAATGCGATTCTGTCATTCGCATCCCATTCTATGCGACTTGGAAGACAAAGTCGTCAAACTGCTTCGATCATCTGAGCAAATTTGACAGCAATATGAGCGTAGCCTACGGTCTCCTTCCTGCGGCCCAACCAAGATGGTTCTTGTCATACTATCTTGTCTTCTCTCCTGGATGTGACCCCACATTAAACCTACTATTTACTTGTGCTTGACATTGTTGCTGGATTATTGCGCCTTGAGCCTGCAACAAAATCCTGCCGAAGGAGCCGATGATCTCGGACATAGAGCTTCCAGCCAATTGATACCTAGAGTTAGGGGATACAGAGATCGTAAGCAGGGCTGAGGCGTTGTGGCTGTTGACCATAAGCACTTGAGATTCGCCACAGAAGGATTACCCGCGGCTGTTTGGGACCGCAACTTTGTGAGGATGTTCCTAGGCGCCTGCAAAAGACAGAGTGAGGCGTTCCGATTGATTTTTGTTATTACTGTTGTTGGTCCATAGTCACGTGTTAGTCGAGTATCTGCACCGGGGTTTAGCCGGCCAGATATATCTCCCTTACGGAGTCTCGACTACCTAGGAAAGACAGCCACGATACAACAGATAATACTACTACTATTATCACCGTACTTTGGCTCACGCAGACTACTTGATTGTACGTACTACGACAGAGTGATACCAACATTGATCAATGGACGCATAGATCATTTCACTCTTTGAAAGCAGTCAAATTCTAAGAATTTCGACTACTGAAAAGAGCGCGCTGGTAAAAATCTTGAAGAGTAGAGGTATCTACTACGGCAACAGCTCAAGTACTAGAGAAGACACGGTCTCCTCTTTGCTATTTGACTTGAATTGCTAAGATAATTTGCCTGGATTCTACCTGCGACACGGTCAAAGGATTCGAATTCTAGCATATTATACCACCATTACCTTCTACGTACCTACCTTCTACGTACCTACCTTCTACGTACTTACCTTCTACGTACTTCGATTACCACCGCAACCTGACTTCAAAGAACGCGCTTTTGAGTTGCGCCGAAAACTCGAAGTCAAAATTGAACGCGCCACGCTAGCGCTTCCCACACAACACTTAAGAATAACTCCACAACTACTATTCCAAACGACCTCGGAGTAGCACCAAAACACTCATACAAATCAGACCTTCAATATGGTAAGAGATAATAATACCCCCGAGGTTAGTGCTTTCGACACACCTGCGAACTCCGGCAAGGACCCACCAGACCCGGAGACTATACGGAAACAGGGAGAAGGTCTTATCAGACAAATCAAGAACTCCGACTACGTAGACAGACCCCTACACTCCTTATTTAAGGAGATCTACGAAGGTTGGACAGTAGACTCTTTCAAATCTGTTAAGAAGTCGTCAAATGATGACCTCATATGCACCCTACGTACTAAAGGCATATACATCGCAGATAGCGACGAACCTGCGCAGGAGCTATACAAGCTTCTATATACTCCGTGGAATACTATACGTAGCAGTTGGACCTTGAAGGAGCTAGAGAGCATGGTAGGAGAGAAGATACTCTCTGATCGGCTACAGTATATGGTATCAAACCCACCTGTTCTGGAGAAGCAGATATCTGCGCAGCAACAGCGAGATGAGAGAGAGAAGGAGATGATAAACGATATAGCTGCTCAACAAGACGAATTAGAGTATGAGAGATCAAAGAAGGAGTTCCACAGACTGCGACAAAGACGCCGTACTACACTCGGCTTACCTCCTGTCAGCGAATTCGACTTTAATGAAGAACACTACGAACCTCCACAACACGACCGAGATTCAACCGAAGAAGCACAGCAATCTAGACAATATAAAGAGACCTCCTCTGACCAGAATAGAGAAGAGCAGCGACACCATAGAAAGCGTACACCGAAGAATGCGGGGAGTGGAGGAGGAGGAGCTAGAGAAGGGGAAGGCTACCAAGGAGGAGAAGGCTACCAAGGAGGAGAAGGCTACCAAGGAGGAGGAGGAGGAGGAGGAGGCTACCAAGGAGAGTACTATGATACGGTACGGAAGGAGAAGGAGAAGTCGTATGGAAAGGAGATCGCCAGCTTCTCCCGTATGTTTCCAGAAGAGATGAAATTCAAGGGAGACGGAGACAGCTTCAGCAGTAAGGTCAGAATATTCTACGACGCTTGCTTAAGAGCCGAGATTCCACCGGAGGAGTATAGCAAGGCGTTTCCATTAATGCTGAAAGGCGCTGCTCTCCAACACTACTATTACGGTCTGAATAGTATCCCTGGAACCTCTCTGATTATCAAATTCGATACTATACTGAAGAATATGATGGATCAGTTTGAAAGCGAGGAGTTTAGCAGATCTTCTCTGACTATATGGAATCTTCTTACTCTTGAATCGATCAAGGAAAAGAACCCTGGAAAGACGACTTCAGAGTGCTTTGATATACTCTCTACGCAGATTAGAGAGCTACGTCATAGTATACCCTTTGAATTACGCCATGAGAAGTTCGTCATAAACAAGATTATTACTGCCTGCCAAAGCTCGGAAGCCTGCCAAATTGCTCTGGCTCAACCTACAACTTCTACTGAAAAGACGATTACTTCTATCAGAACCTCTATCGTCAACTACGAACACGCACACCCTGCAACCAGTACTACCTACTATACTAATCGAAAATTCCGAAGCGATTCCGATAAAGGACAAGCATACGGAGAAAAGGAGAAGGGAGACGGTAAAGGGCGATTCAGAATACAAGGAGAGAAGAAGATGAATACGCTGGATAAGGAAGGCAACGCCAAGAAGTGCTGGGTATGCAATGCTACGGATCACATGTCTTTCGACCATACAGTGGAAGAAAGAGAGAAGGCTAAGGAGAAGTTCAAGGCGAAGAACTCTTCTAAGTTCAAAGGTAACTTTGGAAGAGTCTTTGAGAAGGCATATAGACAATACGTCGCAGAGTACGAAGGTACAGAAGACGAGTATATAGCTACTGCCTTTACCTCATGCGAAGCCGGGAGCGATACAGACTACGATTCCGACGACGAAAAGCCGGAAGCTCTATTCATGACTTCCATGGGACCTRTCTCAGTAGAAGCCGCACAGCTAATGACAGAAACCCTGGCAAATACGGCTTTTAAGCACCTAATAGACACTGCCGAAGATGCCACGGAAGAGGACCGGACCGCAGAGACGATGATAAGCAGCCCCCGATATAATTCGTCAGTTTTCCATGGAATTATGATCGATACTGGAGCAGCAAAGGTATCTACAGTAGGCAAAGGTCAGTACGAAGCCTATAAGGCTCTGTACAAGGCTGAACTCTTGCCTTCCCGTGGAATAAACGTCAAATTCGGTATTRGCAAAGCTACTTCTATTGGCATGATAATTGTACCTTCTCCAATTGGAAAGATCCAATTTGAGGTTATGGCTACAGATMCCCCGTYTCTACTCTGTTTAGACGATATGGATAAGCTTAGGGTTATATTGGATAATCTTCGCAACGTACTCGTCACGCCACAGGGAGATATACCAGTAGTACGGAGATTCGGCCACCTCTTCTTACTTTGGAAGGAGTCACTTGAGACGTATATTACGGAGT
>FJUX01000197.1:15931-40589 GCA_900074905.1 Rhynchosporium agropyri | reverse complement strand
AAGTTAATTATAATTAATATAAATAGCTAGCGTATAAGCTAAAAGCACTTCTAGCTATCGAAGTAGACGAGAATACTATAGATAATCCGGATAACGCAGAAGGAAAGGAGCTCGAATAATACCTTAAGTACTATTAACGATTTATATACCTTAGACCTAATAAGATTCAGAACTTATATAAAGTAACTATACTCTAGAAGAGAATTAAGATCCCTAAGGATCTAAATATCTATAATATATATACTCTTACGAAAATAAAGAACCGAATTATAAAGTAACTAAGTCTCTAGCTTACTAAGATCCTCGATCTAGTATAATTCGATATCGCTAGACTATTTCCGCTTATAATATAAGGAAACTATTATTTCCTAATAATTATTAATATCTATTCTCGACGAGATTAAGTAATTCTACTAAAAGCTAAGAGTAATACTTACTAAGTACTTAAGGACTAGAAAATCGGAATTAAGCTATAATCCGGAAAGAAGATTAAACGCGCGAGATCTAATAATATATCGGAATTACTAAAAGCTATCTCTAATTAGAAAGCTAAAGATAGAATACTAGTATAATTAATAACTATTATATTATCGTACTAGAATAGACTTACTAAAAGATCAATTCAGACTATAGAATTCGATATATATATAATACTTAAAGAAGTATAGCTACTATTAGAATTCTAGGACGAAGCTACCGAAGCTAATTTATATATAAGAAACTATACTACTACTAGACTAATAATTAATAATTAAAAGACTTATCTTATAAAAGCTTTTACTAGAGAAATACTATTAATTAACTATATTCGTAAATAAAGGTGTAAATACTTCTATTATATAGATAAGAAAACTATCCCTATAAGTAAGCGTTATAATAAGCTTATTAACTCTAGTAGAGTTAAGGTCTTTATAGGATATTCAGAAAATATAACTAAGTACTTTAAGGTCTACTCTCCTAAAAGAAGCTTAATAATTATAATAAGTAGGGTTATTATTAAGGAAAGTAGTAATAGAGGATTAGTTAACCTAAGACTTCGGAATTATATAGCTAGATTATAAGGAATTATAAATATCGCTCTAGATAGAAGAGCTCGCAGGAGACCTAGAGCACCTAAGGAAATTAGGAAAGAGGTTAATATAATAGTAAATCTATAAGTAGAAATACTTTTATTTATTCTACTAATAAATATCTTAAGCTTTACTAAAGAGGATATACTAGATTATACTCCTAAGACTATCTTACTAGATAAGATACTTAAAGATAACCTAAAGACTATATAAGATAGACCTGCGAATATACTAGTATTAGCACGATCGACCTATAAGTCTATCTTACTAATTAGAATATTAAGATTAGCGGAACTAACCCTAGAGTATTAAGATAACTCTACTAAAGTAATACTAATAGATTACTATATATAAGATTTAATCCCTAAGGCTTTAGACTAAGATTCGGAATCGATAAATAGAGTACTTATAGATACTCCTATAGATAGAATTCCTATTACTTAGGTTAACTATAATTAACTTAATAAATCTATAAATAACTAAGAGGTACTTAAGTACTTTACCTAAGCTAAGAAAAGAGCAGGATTAGAACTCGAAGACTAAAGGGAAGCTAAGAGAATCCGAGCTATAATTGCGAAAATACTACTAAAAAGATAACTTATATAAACTAATTAGAAAGACTTATCTATAAGGGATAAATAGATAAGTAATAAGATCGAGATTACCCTTGTAGCTATAGAAATCATAAGTATTAAGATCCTAAAGATATATAAAGAAGTAATAACTAGCCTATAAGTAAAGCAGTAGATAGCTACTATATCTAAGGAGATATTATCTCTATATATAAATAAGACGTTTTAAGAAGTTATTATACTAGAGGGATTAAACTTAATATCCTATAAATAAGTCTATATAGTAAAGACTATAGTAGATAAGAATATAGAGTAATATAAAGCTCGCTTAGTCGTAAGAGGATTTAGCTAAATATATAAGCTAGATTATAACTAAATATTCGCGCTAATAGTTAGGATAGATACGCTAAGGCTTTTCTTAGCTATAGTCGCTAAAGAGGATCTAGAATACTAATAATACGATATTAAGAATATATTTATAGAATTAGAACTTAAGGAGGATATATTCTTAAAAGTTCCGGAAGAGATTAAAGTTAAGAATAATTACGTATAGTAAGCTTTAAAAAGCTTATATAAACTAAAGTAAGTAGTAAGAGACTAGAATAAGCTTATAAAAGTAGAATTATTAGAATAGGGATTTCGATAAAGTACTACTAACTTATATATATTTATATATAAGGAAAACTTAGTTAAGCTCTTTATATATATCGATAATATTATCGCGAGTACTAAGAAGGAAAGAGAGCTAAACTAGTTTTATAAGAAACTTTCCGGAAGATTTAAAGCTAAGAATCTAAAGGAAATAGAGAAGATTCTTAGAGCTAGAGTTACTCGCGATAAACTATCTAAAGTCCTTAAAATCGATTAAGAATAATATCTACTTAGTATACTTAATAAGTTTAGTATTACTTAGGAAACTTTTAAACTGAAACAGATACTAATAATAAGCTATAAGAACTTTCACCCCGCGAGTAGTAATAATAAAAGGATTAATATAAACGAATACTAATAAGCTATTAGAAGCTTAATATATATAATAATCTTTATAAGACTAGATATTACTTTTATCCTTAGAAAGCTTAGTTAATTTATAAGCGATCTAGCTAAGTACTATAGATACGCCCTGAAAGCGCAACTATAGTACTTAAAGTTAATTATTAAGATAAGAATTCGCTATAGACTAAGGGGATAATATAATACTATAGTTCTCTACTCTAATATAGACTAAGTAAGTAATAAGATTAACCGGAAAAGTATCTCTAGAAGTATATTAATATTCTATAATAGATTATTCTCCTAGTTAAGTAAGAAGTAGCGCTCTATTACTATATCGAGCTGCGAATCAGAATATATAGTACTTACGAACTATATAAAGTAAAGCTAGTAGTTTATATAAGTACTATAAGATCTAAGATACTCTTACTTTATTAGGGAAAACTCTAGACTAATATAGATATTCGGAGATAACTAAGGAGTAATTACCTTAACTAAGAATGCTTACCTGAACGAACGCTCGAAGTATATCGATATCGCTTATTACTTCGTACGCGACTTAGCGGAAACTAAGAGCTTTAAAGTCGACTATATCTTAATAGTAGAAATAGTTACTAATAGAATAATAAAGCTACTCGAACGAGTAGTATTTAAAAGGTTTAAAGGCTAAATAAGACTTATAGAGGACTTATAAGTAATAAGGTAATCGTGACCTGCTTTAAGGGGGAGTATTAGAATAGTTAGTATTCAGTATAGTATCACGTAGTAACTTAATCGGGACTAGAGCTAGTATATAAGCCCGGATATTAAAGAATATCCGGGATATATTATAGCTCGATACTTATTGCAACTAGTGTAGTTAAGTTACTTAATAAAGTTAATAGTCTAACCCACTAGCGTCTAATTCCTCTGTGAATACTACCCTCGATTCCTATATTCAAGTAAGAGTAGAGTCTACCCTTTCAAGAATTAAGATATTATAAGTAGGTATTAATTACTATATGAATTTAAGTATAAAGCTTCTATCTAATAGTAGAAGTACTAGTCTTATATAGAACCTTCGTTCTCTTATACTAGCTATATAAGATATCTTATAGAGCGTGTAAGCCCGTAAGACTATCTAGTAGTCTAGTATATCACGTGATCCTAGATCMCCTATAGCTATAATACTATTATTACTATAATATAGGTAAGCGTATAGTACTACTCGCTAGTTTATACTATAACTATATTAGTACCTTTCCTCTAATAGTACTAACTCTTTTCTAGTACTAAAACTCGTCTAGTATATACTACTAGGTAGTACTATTAGTATTCTGGTGCCAGGACGGTTTTAGTGCCAAGAACTATACTAGTTCGTGACAAGATAGTTCTACTAATAAATTACGAAGATTTCTTATAATTACTCTTATCTTTAGGAAATTAATTCAGCTTAGTATATACGAATAGTAATAAAAATAGTAATAGTTCGGGCAGTAAGACTACTTATAAAAAGTATTAGAATATTCTGGTGTTGCTATGTTACTAGTTCTAGTAGCACGTGATACGGAATAATATATATAGCCATATATCCTGTAGAACTTCAATTAATACGGTTATTAACCTTTAATACTATAACTTATTACTTAATAGGTTATAAGCCCCGCTTGCGTATCTCTACGTAGTGCTCTAAGAGGCTGTCCGGAGTAGTATTCTTCTTCGTTAGGACTTTATTAGTCTAAAAGGGGCTRTCGCCYRTRGCAGATCAGAGGATTATAAGCCTAAAAGACTACTAGTAATTATTACTAATAAGGCCGAAAGTAAGGCGTGCTGATAAGTCGAGAGTAAGTAAGTAGCCTCTCGCATAGGGCTGTCGCCCGTAGCGGATCAGAGGATTATAAGCTCAAAAGACTACTAGTAATTATTGCTAATGAGGCCGAAAGTAAGGCGTGCTGATAAGTCGAGAGTAAGTAAGCAGCCTCTCGCATAGGGCCGTCGCTATAGCGGATCAGAGGATTATAAGCCCAAAAGACTACTAGTAATTATTACTAATAAGGCCGAAAGTAAGACGTGCTGATAAGTCGAGAGCAAGTAAGAAGTCTTTCGTAACCTAGGGAATATTCGGAGGAATTCCTATCAAAATCCAACTCGAGCGTAGCTTTTACGTACTTTCGTCGATAACTAACTATCTTATATTAACTATAATTTACCTTATATACGAAATCCTTATAACTCTACGATTCGATACTAATATACCTTCGATAAACACTATAAGAAACCGGTAATTATAATACGATAATTATTTCTTTTTAATTCTTAAAGGCTTTCGAAATCTTTCTCGCCCCGCTAGCTACCCCGATTTCTTAATCCTTTAATTATTCTTTCTATAGGATTATAGTATAGAAATATAAAGAATTAAAGGCTTCTATAACATTAGGGGAGAGTAAGGGTATAGAGGCCCGGAGGGACTTTATACTACTCGAGGCATACCGAAAGGTATAGAGGTCCGTAGGGGCTATATACCTAGAGGTATAAGAAGTAGAGATATAGAGGCCCGTAGGGACGATATATCACTCGAGGTATACCGGAAGGTGTAGAGGTCCGTAGGGGCTATATACCTAGAGGCATGATCTCGAGAAGGTATACTAGGAAGTATGGAGACCCGCAGGGGCTATATACTATACACTATAGCTAGCAGGTATAATAGCACGGAGTCACTTACTAGAGGAGCTGAGGAGGGAATACACCAGCAGGTGTGATAGCACGGAGTCACCTTCTGGGGGAGCTAAGGAGGGAATACACTAGCAGGTGTAATAGTACGGAGTTACCTGCTAGGGGAGCTCAAGAGAGAACATATAGTAAGGCTAGACGGAGTCACCTGCTAAAGGAGCTCAGGAGAACATATAGTATAGCTAGACGGAGTCGCCTACTAGGGGAGCTCAGGAGAGAACATATAGTAGGGCCAGACGGAGTCACCTACTAGGGGAGCTCGAGATAAGTAGAGTCTCTCGTAGGAAGTAAAGTGAGTTAGTATATACTTATACGTAAGATATACTAACGAGCTATATTTTCAATAGCTTATAAGATAGTCTCACGAGTTAATTTACTACGCTTTCTCTTCTCCTCTCTTATATCTTATAATTTCAGGAGCCCGGCTTATAAAATAACCTTATTATCCTCGAGTATCAGATTAACCCTTAGTGCTTTTCGATTTATTTACTCTTACTTCTACTTCTGATTCTACTTTATATTATTCACTCCCTCTCTCTACTTCAGTTTCGAGAGTTAGCTTTTAGAAAATTAATTAGAAGATTACTAGTTAAGATATAATAAATTCGTTAAATAAATAGAGTTCAAAGGAAAGGATAGCTAAGATATATAGTATACCCTAGATAAGGGAGTATTAGAATATTCTAGTGTTACTATATTACTAGTTCTAGTAGCACGTGATACGGAATAATATATATAGCTATATATCCTATAGAACTTCAATTAGTATAGTTATCAACCTTTAATACTATGACTTATTACTTAATAAAAAGGATAATATAATAGACTAGGAAACTAGTTATATAATAGCTACGAAAGTAGTACTAGCTTCTTATAAGAAACGTTAAGTATAGAGGAATATAGGAAAATGCGTAAGATATAGCTCTAGTAAGTATTAGATAAGCTAATACTATTACTAAGCTTTATATAATCGATTATTATTAGTATCCTCTAACTCTTCTATAGAGTAGGATAATATAAAGGGAAATACAGTAGTTCGCGTAAGTACTATAAGGTCTTCGAATATAGTAAGGCTGAGTAGGCTTTTGCTTCGAGATAATAGCTACGGAATAATTTTTAGAGGAAGATTAGTTTAAAAGGGGGAGTAATATAATAAGTTATACTTAAGATAATACTTAATACTAAGTATCTCGCTGACTATTACTACTAAGTGTGAAAATTGAAGGTGGAAATCGGCCAAAGGTCAGAATAACAAAATAATAAGTGATCAATTTGACTTGCTTTTCTTACTTGAAGAGAGCTAACTACAGGAGAGATTCTAGCTACTTATATAGCTATGTGAGCTCTCTAGAACATTCTATACTACGTAATATAGAACTCCATAGAAGAAGACACGTATACCGTAGAATCATACTACGTCAGTAGTACGTCAGTAGAAACCTCTAGAAGTACGATATACGTACTAGAGAGTAGTATAACTCTATCGAGAACCTTCATGGTAACTCTAATAGAGTATGCAGGGTACAGGCTGGTGACAAGGTACAGGGTGTGTATGCCAATGCAGGCAAAACTGACCAAGGTACTGGTTACAAATCCAACACTAAGGTACTAGTAGTAGTAGTACTATATCCTCTCCTTTTCTGTTAAGGAAGAATTCTCCTCTACTCTTTAGCTAATTCTTCCTATTAATTAAAGATACTATTTATATTATATGTATACTTTGCACTCGCCCCGTGACACGTACTTCTAATTATTAGTATATCGTCGATCAATACTAATACCTAAGCTCTATTCTAGTAGCAGAAGAGCGATAGATTAGCGTCGAAGGAGGTTAATTCTAGCTTCTCTATCTCTTCTTTCACTATTAGCTATTACTCTCTAGGCGCTTGCTTTAAGCTATAGAGAGAGCGTAGAAGCTGCAAATATACTTCTTTATCTTATAATTCAGGGTGAAGCTCCCTCTAGACCTCTAGCACTCCGTCGTCTAATACTGCTATATATACTACTTCTTTTAATTACGCGTTTAAGAAGGCTATATCGATATCGATATAATCGATTTGAAGGTCTCTGTAAGCTGCGAAAGCGAGTAGTACTCGTAGAGTCATATGCTATATAACGCTAGTAAAGGTGTTAAAGTAGTTAAGATCTTACTTTTAATTAAACTCTCGTACTACTAGCCTAGCCTCTCTTCTGGTAATTTAATATCAAGAGGTGATTTTGTTCTATAATACTAGCTTTGAAGATATTAAAGAGCTTCTAGAAGAAGGTTTACTATAGTAAATCTTATATATACTAGCTCTTCTTATAGCTTCAAATTCAGCTTTTATAGCTGCTTTCTACTTAATTGGATTCTCCTTAAATGCCTTCTGTAAGAAGAGTATCTCTATAGGCTATATAAGCTCTTCGGCTAGCGCTATTAGCATTATTTAATAGTTTCGAGGCAGAGTAGCACTATACTCTCTATTTAGCCTAATTAGAGCTATATCTAATTGCTTCTGCTTTAATAGAGCCGTATCCAGAGCTTCTTCTTAAGTTAGTTTAGATACGCGTTAATCAGACGATAGTACTAAAGTATCTCTTACTTTAGTACTAGATACTAGCCTATTCCGAGGCCTTTTAGAGCTCTTAGTCGCTATAACTAGCCTCTCTAGAGGTCTTTCAGGCGCTAAGGATACTGCCTTCTTTAGTAGTACTAGGTTTATATAAGGCGCTATAGCTTTCTTTAATACTACTAGTAAATTGCTTTCTTCTAAGAGTATATTCCAAGTGAAATACTCGTTGAATAATATATTAGTAGTAATTAATTCTTTAAAGGTCTCTACGTTAAGTAATTTGTAGGTTTAGCTACTAGTTATATATACTAGTATCCAGGCCCCCGGAGTACTTCTCTATATAAATTTAGGCTTATACTTCTCCGGAGGATTCAAGAGTATCGCAATATAGCTAAATACCCTGATTCTATCGAGTCTCTCTAGCTTCTTATTATACGCTTCTGCAGGCGTTAATATATAATGCTACCTTTTACCTAGGGTGTTAGTATCACTCTGTCGTAGTACGTACAATCAAGTAGTCTGCGTGAGCTAAAGTACGGTGATAATAGTAGTAGTATTATCTATTATATCGTAGCTGTCTTTCCTAGGTAGTCGAGACTCCAAGAGGGAGATATATCTAGCCGGCTAAACCCCGGTGCAGATACTCGACTAACACGTGACTTATGGACTAACACTAGGAGTACTTTAAAGTAGCTCTAAACTATCTACTTCTCCGTATGAAAGTAACGCTTTTTGCCTTCTAGTAAGAGTAGTATTATAGTACTACTCGTGCAGAAGTATTATATAGTATATAGGTTTCCACGTGATTAGGTCTAAAGATTCTACTTGAAAGATAACTGAACTAAACGCCTTACAGGCTCTCTTCCGGCTTCAAGTTATCCAAATTCCCTCTATTTACCTATTCTATAAGCTTATAACTAGTTGATTTATATATAATAGCTCCTTTAGAGCTCCGTTGCAATTTATCTTAGTTATCGTATCCGTAGAGTTATCTAGTCCTACTACTCAAATTACCTCTGATATCTCCTTTCTTTCGTACGCYTAACGTARAYATATAAGGTCAATTATTAATCTCTTCTCTCTTATAGTATTAAGTCGTACTACGTAGTCGTATAAAGACTTAGAGTCGGTAATCATAACTAAAGGTAGTACTGTGATCTCTATAATCTATTTAATAGTAGTCTTGATAGTACTAGCTATATTAAAACCTTCTGATATAGCGTATAGTCCAGAGGCTAGTACAGATCTAGTAACTCTCTTATAGCATACCGAAGACTAGTAAATAACGTTTACCTTATTATACTTATCTGTAAGTACGTATATATAGCTAATTTAAGAGTAGAAGTCTTTTAAATTAGTAAATGAACCGTCGGTAAATACGATAAGTTTAAGAGACTTCTTATCTAATTTAGTATATTAGAGACCTTTACTATAGTTAAGCTTTTGCTATAAGATTCTCTTGTTTAAGAGCTTAAAGTCTTTCTCTGTCGGATTCATAGTTTATATAGTAAAAGAGACGTCAAACGATACTTCCAGCTAAGAAATAGTTACTAGGTATAAACCTCTAGCTCTCTAGGCAGCAAATTGCTCGATTTAGGTAAGACCTTATCGTATACCTCCACGGGAGTTAGTGAGATTAACTAGTTCTTTCTCAATTAGTCTTAGTGTCTTATCGTACGATTATTGAGATAGTCGAATAGAGCCGTCAGTTTCCAAGGTAATATAACCTCTATTAAAGTCAATTAGGTATGAAGTAGTTAATTACTCTCTCTCGTTCGACTTGAATCCAGCCTTCTGTAGCTCTCTTTCTTCTGCGTCTATAAAGGTCTTATTACCGATAAAGAAGGTTTCGTCAATCTGAAGACTAAGAGCTCCTGTACTAGCTTTATCACTTGAAACAGATAGTAGGCATATGTCGAAGGTCGATAGTACTATATGGAGTTTCTTAACCTTATATCTATAGTATATACCGAACTAATAGTTCGCTGACTCTARTAYACTATAYATARGCCTAACGCACCGCAAAAACTAATATAGCTAAGTCAAAATCTCCTTTAGAGGGCGCACGAAGAAGTCACGTATTAGGTGTAATATAGACTGAGTATAAGCTTATATAATATTATAGCTATATACCTTAAACTCAGGGTGTATAACTGCGTATACTAATAGTAGTTATTAGCTAACTCGTTGAATAGTTAGTAACGTAATAAGTACTTAGTTCTTTCTAGAGTCGTTATATACTTATATAACTAGTCTAGACTTCTCGTAGGCTTTCTGTATACTGTTAAATTTAGTCTGGTCGATGAATTTAGCGTTAAAGACCCTAGCTCCGGCTAGTAATTCGTCTTTATAGACTAATTTAAAGATCCTTGCAGCGATTAGACTATTAATTTCCTTACGTCTTAACGTAGCGTATTAAGGTTCTACTACTAGGAAACTAATGAATAATTCATCTATATAATTCAAGAAAACTTTAATATTATCGTTTCTAAATCGAATTAGCTTTTTTCGTTCTCGATGAGGTTACTTCTTTAGTACTAGTATAAGTCGATTTGACTTAGTAGTACTAAGTGATAGTAAGAGTATAACCTCAGGTAAAATACTCTCTAGTTCGTCGGAATCGATTTCTTCTTCGTACTATAGTTTAATCGACGTAGAGCGAAAGGTCGTTAGTCCACTATCGATTTCTACTACGTAGTTCTCTCTATCTATAGAAATAAGTAGCTAAGGTCTATCCTAGAAGCCTTTCTCTCTCTAAACTAGTACTAGAGAGTTTAATAGAAGGTCTCTTACTACTATAGAACTAGGTCTATTCCGAGTATTCAGAGCGTTATTAACTTACTGACGACTCTATAGCTTGCGAATCTCTTCTATAGCCTTATGAAGTGCAGTAGCTCGTTGGGAGACTGATAGCGAAAGGGCGTCTATCTTTACTATTCTGGGGTATACTCTAAATACTAATAAAACAGGTATAATTTCACTAGGTCTAGAAATATAGTTTATTACGTAGAATACTATCTATAGTACTAGATCTTAACTAAGGTATAGTAACTCCTTCCGAATTATTATATAAGCTCTCTTTAGAGGGCCGTGATATCTCTCTACCTTACTAATAGAGTAGTAAGCTTCTATAGGTATAACTTTAACTATAGAACCCTCTGTCTTAGCACTCTGTACGAATTCTTTCGACTTAAATTGCGTACTTACGTCTATAATAATAAAATCAGGTAATCTAAGGTAAGTATCTATCTATACCTACTGAAATCAGTTCTATATGTGTTCTGCAGATATATTAGTAAGAAAACCTCTGTTTTGGAAAGTAATACCTTAATCGACTATATATAAGACTTGCTGACCGTCTAGTTACATGATATCGATTACGACTTTATAATTGAAGTATATATTATCAGTATCGTAGAGCTTAAACTTAAATCTGCCTAATAATCTTCTGTATAGCTAGCAGTACTTATAGAGCTTAATAAGCTCCTTTAGTACCCCTGAGTTATACTTATGACCGGCCTATTATAGTAAATCTTCTAGTTTTCTTACTAAGAGGTATCCGAATCGGTAGTAAAGTCGACGTAAATCCGTCTCTATAAGTACTCTCGTATTCGACTGGAAACACTCTGTAATATATGTCTCAAGTGACTCCTTCTAGAGTAAGAAGAAGTAGCCGAATCTCCGTATAACTGTTACGGCACGTCAAGGAGGTTGTACAAGGTATTGTATTGCTACTAAGAGGTACGCTTATAAAGGCAAGAAAAGATGAAGAGGGGAGTAGAAGACTCGACCTCGACGCTCGCGATATATCTTTAGAGGTAGCTAACTAAGCGCTAAGCTCTGCCTTACTCGTATACACCTGACTACTAAGACTCCTGCACCTGACTACTAAGACCTTACTTACGGTACGGACTGTAATATTACTCCCCTCTTCCGAGAAGGCTTTATCCGCGAAGCTCGAAAAATTCTCTACTTCTCGCTACGTCTCTTGAGGAATTGCGTACGGGCAGTAGCTATTATAAGCTTATCGTCCTCCAACTCGCTGTAGTCGTCAATACCGTTATTGTACGCTTCTAGCCATTTAGGGAGAAATCTTGGGAGGCTCTTTACAGTTAGATACCGTAGATAGAAACGCTTAAGTAGGTGAGGAGCTATTATAGCGTCTAAGCAGAGGTACTATTCGAGGTTATCGTCAGCTCCGGTCCACTTGATTTAATACTATAAAGTCCCGCGAGAGACCCTAGAACCTAAGATAGCTTCAATCTCCTATTTATCTTACTCTAGTAGTAGTTGAATTAGTACTAGTGTTTACTATACTTAACCTAGCAGCGGGTTTTCAGTGTATTTACGTAGCGAATATGAGTGGAAAATAGGGTGGATTTACTACTCCTCTAGTAACTTGAGTTTCTAACTCTCCCTTACCTTTTCTAGTACTTCTACTAGTCTATACTACTTATCAGAGAGCTTCCGCGAAGGTCTATCTATCTTCTAATTCGCTATAGAAATAAGAACTAAATCTCTAACTCTCTAATCTATCTCGCGGCGACTTCGATTAGCTAGCTACTCTATTTTATCTTATTAACTCTTAAGCGAGGATTTAGCGAATTCGGTAGCGTCTAGTATCCGGGTTACTATACGTAGAGTATCCTCGCGATTAATAGCCTCTATAGCGGTAGCTAGTAGTAAAGGGTTATTTAAGTCCTAAGAGGTTCTTGCTTCGTAACTATTTAATAGCTAAAACAGCGATATAGTACTAAGAGACTTATAAGGGAGCGTAAGCTATGCGATATCCATAACTAGCAGAAGGGAGCTTTAATTATCTTAGTAATACGAGCAGAATAGATATAATCTCTACTTAATATATTAGTTTATAACTTTAGTCTAACTATCCACGTTCGGGTTATACGCTATAGTAAGCTTAACCTTTATACTAAGGATTCGATAGTACTTATTCTAGAAGCTGGAAATAAACTATAGTCCCTGATCTGAGACTATAGAATCTAGTATACTAAAGTATTAACTCTAATAGATAGCGAATAGCTTAGCTATTTAACGTGCTATAATCGTCTTATAGTAAGGAATTAAGACTAGTTTCTTTGATAGTCGATCTATAAATACGAAAGTAGCGTCGAAACCGTTCTTATCTAACGGTAGCTCTATAAAATCTATAGTTAGATATTAGTAAGGTCGCGCAGGAATCGATAGGGGGTAGAGAAGCCTAGGAGTCTTATCTCTCCTCGCCTTCATATAAGTATAGCTATAGTTAGAGATATAACAAGTGATATTAGCTATTATTCTAGTCTAGTAATACTTATAGCTAATAAGGAGCTTGACCTTGCTATTCCTAGCGTGCGCGACTTAAGGTTAAGCGTAGATATGACGAATCAGAGTCGTTCGGAGCTCTAGTAGTTCTAGGGGGACCTCTAAATATCTATAGAAGAAGAGCTTACTACTAGCTATCATATACTTAGAGTGCTATTGCCGAGCCTTTTCGCGGAGAGGTTTAAGCTCTTCCGACTCCTTATTTACTATGAAGACTTAGTCGATAATATCGTAATTCTCGATATCGTAAGCGACTATCGATATAGTATTAGGGGCCTTACTTACTAGGAACTCTTCTTCGGGGAGTTCTAGTAATACTAAATCAACTTCTATATCAGCGAGTTATACTAGTGCTATCTCCTGGAGAATCTCGTTACTGATTTTATTATTAGGGATTATCTATTAATTTACGTAGAGTATACTTTCTCGCTTCTAAGAGAAAGAGGTCTTAATCTCTATAGGAGAGTATATTAGCTAAGGTATTTATAACTCTAGTCCTATATATAATCTTAAAGTAAAATTAGGCGAAAAATTCAGCTTATCTCGCTTATTAAGCGTTAAGATCCTTTATTATTATAAAGTACTCTAAGGCGCGGTAATCTATATAGACGTGGACTATCTTCTGTATACTTAGTAGCTTAAGCTTATACTATTAAAAGGAACAGAAGATCGCGAGTAGCTCTTTATTATAGATTAAGTAGTTTAGCTCCGCGTCGATTATAATTTTAGAGAAGAAACCGACTAGATAGGATATTCTATCCTCTTGAAGTTATAAGAGTATACTAGCTATTACCTTATCTGAAGAGTCGGTTTCGAGTCTAGTCTACTTAAATAAGTTATAATAATATAAGATAAGAGCTATCTATAAGGCGTGCTATAGATACTCTTATATTTCCTTATAAGCTCTACTGAAGTGAAAGGGGACGTCTTTTCCAGTTAGTAATATAAGCGGTTAGTAGATACTATTATAGTCTTTAATAAACTATTAGTAGAAGTTATAAAACCCTAAGTAGCTCTATACGCTACGAACGTTACTAGTATACTCTTAGTTCTTAATAACCTTAATCTTCTCGGGATCAACTTTAATTCTATTAATACTAATAATAAATCTAAGAAACTTCGTACAGGTAACGCTAAATTCGGATTTCTTAATATCGGCTTAAAAGCTATAAGCCCGTAGAATCTCGAGAATCTTTCGTACGTRGATATTATACTCTGCCTCTAAGTCTGAATAGATTAAGATATCGTCTAAGTATACCGAGCAGAAGTCGTTTAAGTACTTTATTAATATATCGTTAATAAAACGCTAAAAGGTAGCTAGCTTATTTATAAAGCTGAAAAGAAGTACCTTATACTTATATATCCCGTATCGAGTGCGAAAGGTAGTAAAATTTTCAGAATCTTTCGATATACGGATTTTATAAAACGCCTATTAAATATCGACTTTCGTGAAGATTTTCGCTTTAGAGATTCGGGCTATTATCTTATCGATTAATAGAATAGGGTATAAGTCCTTCTAGGTAAGCTTATTTAGCTTCCGAAACTTAATATAGAATCGTAGCTTACTATCTGCTTTTTTAGCTATTAGGATTAGTATAGCCTAAAGAGTATTAGATAGTACGATAAAGCTTTTATAGAGGTTCTCGGTGATATAATACTTAGCCTCAGCGAGGTATTCGTCTGGCATACAGCGTAGAGGTTCCATAGTTAAAGTATTCTCCCCGGTAAGCTTAATCTTATAGTCGACTATAAGTCTTCTTACTACTAGGTTATTAGAAGCTCTAGTAGAGAATAAACCTTCAAATTCCTTCTATTTAGAGAGGAGCTATTCCTTAATTAGCTTATTATTCTGGAAGTACTTAGCTTCTCTCGCTTACTCGGGAGATAGACTTTCGTTAAGAGCGCATAACTCGATAGTATTAGTTACTTAGTTACTTTTACGATATTAGATCTCGTCTTAGATTTCTTTTAAGGAAGTAACGAAAACCTCTAATCTATTACTTCTTTTTCAGTATTTTCGATATAAGTAGAAGTTATATATAGCGGCTGCAGAGATTTAATTAATATTAGTCCTATATAGCTATCTCCTAGCTTCACGAGCTATAGCGATATTAATCTTACTTTAAGCTACTACCTTATAAGTAGTATTATCCTCCTCTCGTGATCCGGGATCACGAGTTTGGAATAGGTTATTTGCTAGTTTATACTTTACTAGTAACTCGTTTATAATACAGAGACTACTTTTCAGCTCTCTTATAAAAGCAGATAGGCGCTTCTCTTTCTTAGCTTATATGGATTGTATAGGAGCTAGTATTCCGGTGATCTCTTGATCTATTAAGGTATCTCGTTATTATTAGTCTAATTAGTACTATAGATTTACTGTCTTAATATCTGGAGGAAGTAGTAACTCTAAACGCTTATCATAGTAGCGTACCGGAGGTATATCTATCGGCTATTCTAAGCGATTTTTAGCGTGCTAATAGTAGTTTTACCTGAGTTCATAGTACTCTATGAATTTGTAGCTAATTAATATATTATTATTTCCTAAGTCGATAATTAAGAAAGGGAAGTTAATACGATATCGATCGATAGTAAGAGTAAGGAGAATTACGTATATAATAGTAGTACCGGCTTATCTATTATAGCTAGTAGGGATAATAGGTTTCGGGAGAGTAAGGAAATTAATACCTAAGAGATTACGAAGTTTAAGAGCGACTGAGGTACGTAGGGCTCTAAAGATATTTACTCTACTATCGATATATACTTCTATTTTAATAAATGATCTATTTCTTCCTAGTTCTATAGTAACTAGGAATTATTTCCCTCTAATAAGAGAACGGAAATTAGTATTTAAGTCTTTCTATAGATCGAGGCGTTAGCTATAGGGTAAGATAGTTCTATAGCTTAGTAGTTTCCCGATAGCTTATTAATCTCTACTAGGGAGGAGATATCAGTATTATTATTATTATCTTTCTCCGCGCTATATATAGCGGTAATATCCTTTACAGTCTAGCTAGTTATCTTAGCGATTTTTATAGCGTTAGGATAATCCTTAGCTTAATAACTATCCTTCTTATAGATATAGCAGGTATTAGTAGTAGTAGTAATACGAGGTACTCGTGAGCCGGGATCACGAGTCTTAGGAGCGAATCGTATAGTCTTAGTAGTATGATCGTTAATCTAGGAACTGCTCTTAGTAGTACATTTAGTACCGAAGTAAGTCTCTCTCCTAAGAATACCTAAGGCTTTAACTGGAATAGTAATAGTAGTAGCTTTCTTATTAAGGTTCTGCTTAGTAGTAATATTTCTGAACTTATAATTACTAATAGTAAGGAACTCGTCGAGAGTAGTATAGTTATAGTTCATCTTATACTTCCGGGTAGTAATAGTATACTCTAAAGCGGAGGAGAGCTTATTATAGAGGTCGCCGAACTATTACTCCTTAGGAATCTTATTAGTAGTAGCGAAGTTAGTAAACTGGACTCGGAATTAGTTATAAGTTATAGTATTAGTTATAACGAGGCGTTTATAGGAAGCCTTAGCTTTCTGAACGCGGTTATAATTAAAGAAGCGCTAGTCGAGGGCGGCTAGGATATCGGCGGTATCTTTGAATTCGGTATTATCTATATACTAAAGAATAATAGTCTTAGCTTCGCTTCTAGTGCTCTTAAAGTAAGCTTTAATTTAGGTAGCGCTAGTATGAAAGTTACTAGAGAACTTTTCGATAAAGATCTTCATATCTATCTTCTAAGTGTCGTACTCGATCTCACCCTTATAGTTAGTAAAGATAAGGCGGGAGTAACGAATCTTATAAGCGTCGATAGGGGCGATAGCTTAATTAATCTTTAGAAAGTAGTAATTAATAAGTAGCTAGAGGTCTGCAGTAAGGGCGCGGGCTTAACAGATAGTAGTATTATCTCTAGCTCTGGTAGTCTTACTAGTAGTAACTAGATTAGTAATCTATTTTATTTACGTAGCGTTAAAGGTAAGTGTTTCCGCTATAATAACTAATAGAGTACTTTCTCCGGTAATAGGAGTAAGAGTAACGGATTAAGTCTCCGAGATAAGAGAGATTAATAGTAATATAAGTAAGGGTATAGGGGTAGCGTCGATAGTTAAGGTTAACCTTAGAGATATAAGTTCCTCGTCCGCTTCCTCGATCTTGATAGTATTACTCTTAATAGTATCTCTAATAGTATCTTCTGTTAGCGCGCTTCCACTTATCTTCTTACGTTCGGGGAATCCGAGTTTATCTAGTATAGAGAGCTCCCGAGTGCTTCGACGCGGTTATATATAAGAGAGCCTGCTACTATTAAAAGGCGTGTTTAAGAGTAACCTAAAGCTTAATAATAACTTATTTAAGGGGGTAAAGATTAATATAGCGCGAAAGTAAGCACGTTCTTAAAGTCCTTTAGTAAAGTATATATTAAGATATTAGGAATCTGCTACTTTAAGTTCACTTTAGGTTCCTTTTATAATACCTGCTTCTACTAACGAGTTTACTTCTTATATAGATATATAAGGTCGTAATCGTAAGTAGGAGGTTTCGTAAAGGTCGTGGAGGTTCGGAGGGTTTAAGGTCGAGGGTGCGTAAGGCTAAGCACGAGGCTAAGAGCGCAAAAATATCGTAATAGGGTTTTTTAGTAGAATTATACTATAGAGGTAGTGCTAATTTAAAGGAGGGAGTTCAGCTTTCTCTGAATCACTCTACTTCTAAGGTATAGAGTAGATAGCGCGAGTAGTCGAAGTTATCGAGTATAGGTAGGGTGGAAGTCGTAGAAGTCGTACTAAGAAAGTAGTACTAACTTCGATGCTTCTAAATAGATATTACTACTTCTTCGCGAGGTAATTAATCTTTTCTTATATTATAGTACGTTAAGGAGGTTATATAAGGTATTATATTACTACTAAGAGGTACGCTTATAAAGGTAAGAAAAGATAAAGAGGGGAGTAGAAGACTCGACCTCGACGCTCGCGATATATCTTTAGAGGTAGCTGACTAAGCGCYAAGCTCTGCCCCACCCGCATGCACCTGACTGCCAAGACCTTGCTTACGGTACGGACCGTAATAATAACTAGTATATCTCCTTATAGTATAATAAGTATATTACGAAGATTATCTAATATAACTCTAAGCTTATCCATATCGTCTAAATAGAGTAGAAACGGGATATCTATAGCTATAACCTCAAATTAGATCTTTCTAATTAGAGAAGGTATAATTATTATACTAATAGAAATAGCTTTACTAATACTGAATTTAACGTTTATTCCACGGGAAAGTAAGAGTTCAGCCTTATATAGAGCCTTATAGGCTTCGTACTGACCTTTACCTACTGTAGATACCTTTACTGCTCTAGTATCGATCATAATTCCATGAAAAACTAATAAATTATATCGAGGGCTACTTATTATCGTCTCTGCGGTCCGGTCCTCTTCCTTAGCTTCTTCGGCAGTATCTAATAGGTACTTAAAAGCTATATTTACTAGGGTTTCTGTTATTAGCTATACGGCTACTACTAAGACAGGTCCTATAGAAGTTATGAATAGAGCTTCTAGCTTTTCGTCGTCGGAATCGTAGTCTATATCGCTCCCAGCTTCATAAGAGATAAAGGCAGTAGCTATATACTCGTCTTCTGTACTTTCGTACTCTACGACGTATTATCTATATACCTTCTTAAAGACTCTTCTAAAGTTGCCTTTGAACTTAGAAGAGTTCTTCGCCTTGAACTTCTCCTTAGCTTTCTCTCTTTCTTCTACTATATAGTCGAAAGATATATAATCTATAGTATTATATACTTAGCACTTCTTAGCGTTACCTTCCTTATCTAGCGTATTTATCTTCTTCTCTCCTTATATTCTGAATCGCCCTTTACTATCTCCTTTCTTCTTCTCTCCGTATACTTATCCTTTATAGGAATCGCTTCGGAATTTTCGATTAGTATAGAAGGTAGTACTAGTTATAGGGTATACGTATTCATAGTTAACGATAGAGGTTCTAATAGAAGTAATTGTCTTTTCAGTAGAAATTATAGGTTAAGCTAGAGTAATTTAGTAAGCTTCCGAGCTTTAGCAGGTAGTAATAATCTTATTTATAACGAACTTCTTATAGTGTAATTCAAAGGGTATACTATGATATAGCTCTCTAATCTACGTAGAGAGTATATTAAAGCACTTTAAAGTCGTCTTTCTAGGGTTCTTCTCCTTAATCGATTTAAGGGTAAGAAGATTCCATATAGTTAGAGAAGATCTACTAAACTCCTCGCTTTTAAACTAATCTATTATATTCTTTAGTATAGTATCGAATTTAATAATTAGAGAGGTTCTAGGGATACTATTCAGACTATAATAGTAGTATTAGAGAGCAGCGCCTTTTAGTATTAATAGAAACGCCTTACTATACTCCGCCGGTAGAATCTCGACTCTTAAGTAAGCGTTATAGAATATTCTAACCTTACTACTAAAGCTATCTCCGTCTCCCTTGAATTTCATCTCTTCTAGAAACATATAGGAGAAGCTAGCGATCTCCTTTCTATACGACTTCTCCTTCTCCTTTCGTACTATATCATAGTACTCTCCCTCTCCTCCTCTAGCTCCTTAGGAGTCTTCTTCTCCTCCTTCTCCTCCTCCTTAGTAGCCTCCTCCTCCTTAGTAGCCTCCTCCTCTAGCTCCTCCTCCTCTACTCCCTGTATTCTTTAGTGTACGCTTTATATAGTATCGCTACTCCTCTCTATTCTAGTTAAAAGAGGTCTCTATTAAGTAATAAGTCATAGTATTAAAGGTTGATAACCGTATTAATTGAAGTTCTACAGGATATGTAGCTATATATATTGTTCCGTATCACGTGCTACTAGAACTAGTAATATAGTAACACTAGAATATTCTAATACTCCCCTATCTAGGGTATGCTATATATCTTAGCTATCTCTTCCTTTGAACTTTATCTATTTAACGAATTTATCGTATCTTAACTAGTGATCTCCCGATTAATTTTCTAAAAGCTGACTCTCGAAACTGAAGTAGAGAGAGGGAGTGAATAATATGAAGTAGAATCGGAGGTAGAAGTAAGAGTAAATAAATCGAAAAGCACTAAGGGTTAATCTGACACTCGAGGATAATAAGGTTATTTTATAGGCCGGGCTCCTGAAATTATAAGATATAGGAGAGGAGAAGAGAAAGTATAGTAAATTAACTCGTAAGACTATCTCATAAGCTATTGAAAATACAGCTCGTTAGTATATCTTACGCATAAGTATATACTAACTCACTTTACTTCCTACGAGTAACTCTGCTTGTCTCGAGCTCTCCTAGTAGGTGACTCTATCTAGCCCTACTATATATTCTCTCCTGAGCTCCCCCAGTAGGCGACTCCGTCTAGCCCTACTATATATTCTCTCCTGAGCTCCCCCAGTAGGTAACTCCGTCTAGCCCTACTATATATTCTCTCCTGAGCTCCCCCAGTAGGCGACTCCGTCTAGCCCTACTATATATTCTCTCCTGAGCTCCCCCAGTAGGTGACTCCGTCTAGCCCTACTGTATATTCTCTCCTGAGCTCCCCCAGTAAGCGACTCCGTCTAGCCCTACTATATGTTCTCTCCTGAGCTCCCCTAGTAGGTAACTTCGTCTGGCCCTACTATATATTCTCTCCTGAGCTCCCCCAGCAGGTGACTCCGTCTAGCCCTACTGTGTGTTCTCCTGAGCTACCTTAGCAGGTGACTCCGTGCTGTTACACCTGCTGGTATATTCCCTTTTTAGCTCCTCTAGCAAGTGACTCCGTGCTATTATACCTGCTAGCTATAATGTATAGTATATAGCCCCTGCGGGTCTCCATACTTCCTAGTATACCTTCTCGAGATCATGCCTCTAGGTGTATAGCCCCTACGGACCTCTATACCTTCCGGTATGCCTCGAGTAGTATATCGTCCCTACGGGCCTCTATACCCTTACTCTCCCCTAATATCATAGAAGCTTTTAATTCTTTGCGTTTCTATGCTATAATCCCGTAGAAAGAATAATTAAAGGATTAAGAAATCGAGGTAGCTAGCGGGGCGGGAAAGATTTCGAAAGCCTTTAAGAATTAAAAAGAAATAATTATCGTATTATAATTACCGGTTTCTTATAGTGTTTATCGAAGGTATATTAGTATCGAATCGTAGAGTTATAAGGATTTCGTATATAAGGTAAATTATAGTTAATACAAGATAGTTAGTTATCGACGAAAGTACGTAGAAGCCACGCTCGAGTTGGATTTTAACGGGAATTCCTCCGAATATTCCCTAGGTTGCGAAAGACTTCTTACTTACTCTCGACTTATCGGCACGCCTTACTTTCGGCCTTATTAGTAATAATTACTAATAGGCTTATAATCCTCTGATCCGCTACGGGCGATAGCCCCTTTTAGACTAATAAAGTCCTAACGAAAAAGAATACTACTCCGGATAGCCTCTTAGAGTACTACGTAGAGATACGCAAGCGGGGCTTATAACCTATTAAGTAATAAGTCATAGTATTAAAGGTTGATAACCGTATTAATTAAAGTTCTACAGGATATGTGGCTATATATATTATTCCGTGTCACGTGCTACTAGAACTAGTAACATAGCAACACCAGAATATTCTAACAGTCTCTTTATATTATCTAGATTACTATACTCCTTCGGTAGAATCTCGGTCGTGTTCGTATTATAGAGGTTCGTAGTGTTCTTCGTTAAAGTCGAATTCGCTGAGAGGTAAGCCGAGTGTAGTACGGCGTCTTTATCGTAGTTTATAGAACTCTTTCTTTAATCTCTTATACTCTAATTCGTCTTACTAAGTAGCTATATCGTTTATTATCTCCTTCTCTCTCTTATCTCGCTCCTTCTCTCTCTTATCTCTCTGTTACTACGTAGATATCTATATAATTAGCTTCTCTAGTACAAGTAGGTTTAATACTATATACTATAGCTATATAGAGAGTATCTTCTCTCCTACTATACTCTCTAGTTCCTTTAAGGTCTAACTACTACGTATAGTATTCTATAGAGTATATAGAAGCTTATATAGCTCCTACGCAGGTTCGTTACTATCAGCGATAAATACGCCTTTAGTATATAGGGTGAATATAAGGTTATTATTTGATGATTTCTTAATAGCTTTAAAAGAGTCTACTATCTAACTTTCGTAGATCTCCTTAAATAAGGAGTATAAGGGTCTATCTACGTAATTAGAGCTCTTAATTTAACTGATAAGACCTTCTCCTTATTTCCGTATAGTCTCCGGGTCTAATAGGTCCTTACCGGAGTTCGCAAGTATATCGAAAGCACTAGCCTCAGGGGTATTATTATCTCTTACTATATTAAAGGTCTAATTCGTATAAGTGTTTTGGTACTATTCCGAGGTTATTTGGAATAGTAGTTATAGAGTTATTCCTAAGTATTATAAGGGAAGCGTGTAACGTTCCTGGTTCTGACTAGTACGCGGTGTACAGGCTCGTCGGTTAGTATTAGCTATAAAGTAAAGTAAATAAGAAGTTCGGTTCTCAATTGGAATTAAGACGTTATAAGCAGGTGTTAATTACTATATGAATTTGAGCACGAAGCTCCTATCTAATAGCAGAAGTGCTAGTCTTATATAGAACTTTCGTTCCCTTATGCTAGCTATGCAAGACATCTTATAGAGCGTGCAAGCCCGCAAGACCGTCTAGTAGTCTAGCATGTCACGTGATCCTCTGGVTCACCTATAGCTATAATACTATTATTACTATAATACAGGTAGGTATATGGTACTACTCGATAGTTTATACTATAACCGTATTAGTACCTTTCCTCTAATAGTACTAACTCTTTTCTAGTACTAAAACTCGTCTAGTATATACCACTGGGTGGTACTATCAGTATTCTGGTGCTAGGACGGTTTTAGTGCTAAGAACTATACTAGTTCGTAACACTATCCCCCTTCTGTCTTAGCGTGTCCCTACGCTTAAGTACGCCTAAGGAAATATCGATAACTGCCCACAGCCGTCTCCTTCTTTTATTATGCCCCCCGAACGCTTAACTAAACGAGTCGATTATATTGCACTCGGAAGACAAATAGAATTAAGTAGTAAAATCATAGCACTATATACCAGATGTAAAAAGGCGGAATACAAAGAGTATATATCGCCTCGCGATCCTAAACTGACCTGATATAGTCGTTGCGCCCGACTGAATAAAACATGTGATATTCGAGTTATTAACTATATGCCCTTAGCGCGGGACTGGGAATCCTTAGATTCTCAGATTAAGAAGCTCGATACAGAGGAGGAGGAGGCTATAGCTAAGATTCTTCGTCTGAAGAAATAGAAACGTTTCTTATACGAAAGGCGGCAAAAGATGATCGCTACTAGTTTAAATTCAATAGCTGAGCTCGATACTCTTAAAGCTCTGGAAAAGGAAGAAAAAGAGAAATAGGAAAGAGAGAGAGCGCTTAAAGATACTAAGCTAGCGGGCGCGGAACCCTCTAGTTCCGACGTCCCTATCGACCCCTCGTTCGACCCGACGGTCGACCTTCCTTTCGACCCTGCGGACCCGCTCTAGGTAGATCTGGGTTTTATCGATAGAAATTAGCTAGTAATACTAGGCAGTAAAGGCTTAACTTAAGTTCCTATATATTTTCCGAATATAGGTAGTTCTTCTATTTCACTAGGTATCTGATAATATCTCGTTTATACTAATAGTCTAGTAGTTCCTCTATATCGTATTCTACGAGTGGGTTAACTAGTTTAGCATATATCTTCGGGGCTAGTAGTGCTCCTGGTAGTGCTTTTTCTAATAAGGATATATAGAATATCAGGAATATTTTCTTTATTGTAGCTAGTAGCTAGAGTTTATAATTCAAAGGTCCTTTGATACGTTTAATTTTAAAAGGTCTAAGTTTCTTATAGTCTAGCTTGTCGCTTAGTCTCTATATATTAATGTTTTTTCGTAGAAGGTAAACTCTATCCTCCTCCTATAGCGTTAGCTCCTGACTATAATTCTTATTATAGTAATACGTATTCTTCTCTGCTATAAACTAGAGTTCCTCTGCGAGTTCCTTATAGAGGTCCTAGATATTCCGGACCTAGATACGAGCTGCATTATTATCCTTAACTATTAAGTTAGGTTCTCTATAGGCGATAGGTTCGTAATCGTAATTCGCGAAGAATAATATAACTTTTATTATTTCCGTAGTCGAGCTGTTATATATAAACTCTATAAGCGGTAGCAGTTCTACCTAATTATTTTATTAATAGTTAATATAGTAGCGTAAATATACTTTAATTACTTAGTTTATTCTTTCATTTCCTCTGTTTATCTGAGGATAGAAAGCTATTAATAGTTTCCGTTTAATCCCTAGGAACCCTATTAAAGTATTCCAGAACTTTAATATAAATAGCTTATCTCGATCCGATACGATTTCTTCGGGTACTCCGTGCTTAGAGACT
>FJUX01000197.1:0-11556 GCA_900074905.1 Rhynchosporium agropyri | reverse complement strand
TCACGTGATCCTCTGGATTACCTATAGCTATAATACTATTATTACTATAATACAGGTAGGTATATAGTACTACTCGATGGTTTGTACTATAACCGTATTAGTGCCTTTCCTCTAATAGTACTAACTCTTTTCTGGTACTAAAACTCGTCTGGTATATACCACTAGGTGGTACTATTAGTATTCTGGTGCCAGGACGGTTTTGGTGCTAAGAACTATGCTGGTTCGTGACAAAGCGCTAGCGTGGCGCGTTCAAGTCTGACTTCGAGTTTTCGGTTTTCAGCGCAAATTGAAGTTTCAAAAGCGCCTTATTTGAAGTCGGGTTGCAGTAGTAATCGAAGTACGTAGAAAGTAATAGTATAATATACTAGAATTCGAATCCTTTAACTATATCGCAAGTAGAATCTAGGTAAATTATCTTAGTAATTCAAGTCAAATAGTAAAGAGGAGACCGTGTCTTCTCTAGTACTTAAGCTATTACTATAGTAGATATCTCTACTCTTTAAGCTTACTAGCGCGCTCTTCTTAGTAGTCGAAATTCTTTAGAATTTAACTGCTTTCAAAGAGTAAAATAATCTATATGTCTATTAATTAATATTAGTATCACTCTGTCGTAGTACGTACAATCAAGTAGTCTGCGTGAGCTAAAGTACGGTGATAATAGTAGTAGTATTATCTATTGTATCGTGGCTGTCTTTCCTAGGTAGTCGAAACTCCGAGAGGGAGATATATCTGGCCGGCTAAACCCCGGTGCAGATACTCGACTAACACGTGACTTATGGACCAACATAGGGTAATAACAGTAGTAAGGTTATCTTCGATGAGCTGATAAATAGTCGAGTAAGATCGAAAACTGAATATAAGAAGTTTCGACTTTATATATAGTAAACCGCTTATGATAATCTGGAATATTTCTGAGTATATACTTACTATATTAACAAATTCATTAGAAGTATTGCAAGAGTATTAAAATGATATATATACTTAGCGGATATTTATATATACAAACGGATATATCGAATCCAGCGTTATAGGAAGTATCGTTCAAAGAAAGTCAATAGTTCACCCGCGGCTAGAAACTGCAAGAGCTTACTGCACTATCACTAGTGGAATCATTTTGCCTGAATGGCAACCGGCTTGGTAACAAGCAACCCCCAGAGGTACAGCTGTATTCAATTACAGGGACTCCCGATCTCGCCCTTCAAGGCAGGCCACTTTTGGGGTTTGCGTTCGACGAACGAGTCTCGTGAGCTCGTAATTGGATTACCAGGCGGGAAGAAGATGGTGCTTATTCCCTGAGGGATTGAAGGCATTTCGATTCCAGTTGTCTACGGCGGGGGGCGGGAGCAAGCATTTCGAAGGCTGAACCGAGAAAGAAAATGCCGGCCCGACGAAGTTCGGAAGACTGCCTCGCACGGCCTTGGCCAAGCAAACGGAGTGGAAATCCCACCTCGTGGAACTCAGGAAGGCTAGCTCTCTCAAGCAAGTAATAGATTTGCAAGACGTACTGAAGGAGAGCAGTGCAGCAAGGAGCTTCGCGGCTGGACCTTTCGCCTGATTTGAGGCCGCACGCGAACCCTTCATTTGATTCCCAAACTCACGAACTAGTCACAAGACTTTGACAAATCAGTAGTCAAGGTCAAGAAGCGAATTGTCAATTTCAAGAATAGTAGCAGATCTTGACGAAGCTGATTTAAGCTCAGTAAGAAGTGCTGAAGCAATTTCGTGAATTTATGTTGTTCTTGGGTACGAGTCATGTATGCCTCTGAAAACCTTCTTACCATGGTTGAATGAATTCACGAAACGTCTCGTGACTAAATATTTTCGTTGCGCAGTGATGCCTTTGCTCTTACCAGCCATTCTTTTCTGACATCGATAGGCAACTACAAGACTCTACTCAAGTCATAGTCGAGATTTACGACAGTACCAAACTCTCTTAAATCCTTGAAGGAGAGAGCCCACTGCCCCTACATCTTCTTTGTAATCGTGATGCCAGCTATCATACCGATATTGAACGTAGTATAGCTGAGTGTATTAGATTAATAAGTCTTATTGAATTAGATATTACTTGTGACTTCAGCCTTACTGATAATACCATTCACCCGTAGGGCCTTCCTTATGTGACATCATCCTACGTGTAGATTAATAGAGCGATTTTTTTTACCTTCGCTGACCTAACTATCAGTCGCTATATATCAGAAGAAGAACATAGGAAGAGCTTTTTTTATTCAAAGCTAGCTGCTTGCGAGTAATTATGTATCTCTAGGTGGTGACTTGCTGTAGGATAAATTTATTAAGCGAGCAGGCTCGCTTGTAAGTAAACAAATGCACAACTCACATCAGAAGAAAGGTGGGTATGTCTTTCGTTTAGAGGTTGTTAATTATATCTCATGACAGTAATATTTAGCTTAGAGGGCTATTTTTCAGCGCCGGAAGGTGGGACTTGCTGATTTGAGGCTGATATGGAAGGAACGGATGTGAGGTTGGGACTGAGGTTCTTTCGAATCTGGCAGAAAGGCATCCTACTCTGATCAGTTTCCGACCCCGTAAAGAAGTCACCATACCGAGCCCTTCAATCAGTAGATCATTTTCGCGCGCTGTTCGGAACTGTCTAGTTCTTTTTTTTTTAAGAAGTTGTGGACTGTCCTGGGGTGGTCGGGCCTGTTGTCGCTGGCTTTTCTGGGAGTAGGCTGGGCATTGCAATTCGCACTTGAGGGTGCTGTGTCTTCGTTGGTTGTAAGTAAAACGATAGTCTACTCTCTAGTCTCCAATCGCCGGTTTCAGCATAATGTTGCGGTCATACTGACACACATCCAAGCTTTTGGCGATCCAAACCGGAGCTCACGTTGCTTACCAAATCCTCGAATTCGCGAGGCCAAAAGCTCAGAGAAAACGTTACCATCAAGCATGTCTCTTTGCCCAGATATGCTTGACCTTTCTGGGGCTTATGCTTTGCGGGTCTAGCTTTTTCTCCGGAATCCAACCTTTCATTGATGCACCATCCGTAGGAACTGGCGTTCCCCTCTTGATAGATTTCCTTGCCGGAGTTTCTGGCTTGTATGTAGAGGTGGTGAAATGGATCAGGTTCAAGGCAACGAGCTCATAAGTAGCAACGGCTGCCCGGGTGCCAGAAACCTGCGGAGGACTCATCCTTAAATGGGCGGCGGCAGGCGCTGTATCTGGGATTCTTGACCTGACTTCTCGGTCCCTTGCCCTCGACGAATTCGGCCTTCCCGTGGCCTTGGGTGTCAGTCTTCGAGGATTCGGACGTATCATCACACATCTTTCACCTCCGAGCCTCGAAGAAGCTAACGAATTCAACAACAACAACAACAACAAATACATTTCGACTCGATCCTCCGAACGAACACGACGAAAAGGCGATGCAGAACGGCACATAACGAGCCGGACGCATAAGATCACTATCCCCCAACTCTGAGAGACGAGCTCGAAAAGGAGAGACAGAAAGCTTCAATAATGTGCCGATTTCACAGATTAATCAGCCAGACAAAGCAAAAATGTCGTCGTGTCGCTGAGGAAAGACATGTGTCATCCTCTCCGTCGCTAGCATACTGCCGAGGATAATGGCATGGTACTGGGCATTGCAACGGCCTTACTAAAGGTACCACTATGGATAGGACTGAATACCATATCCAGGCGATGAGAATCAAAGCATACCAGAGCCTTGATCGTAAGATGCGCTTATGATGACATCCAATACAAAGAGCCCCGTTGTGCTACGACAACCAAGCGCCGAGAAAGCCTGTTCTTCTAGGATTCGTTGACAGATCTGTCTCTGGAGCGATAGATCTGGCTCTTGGTTTAAACACCGGACGAGTGAGCTTGAGATCCGGTGCCGAACGTCAAAATGGTTGCATCCCGTCAACTGCCTGGCCACGACAGTGAGGTCCTACGTATTGCCACACTCGTCAGACATACAATCAAGGCCTGCTTGCAGTGCTAATTTCTCTGAAGGTCAGCCGGCCGCTCTAGTCAATTCGAATTTGAGAAAGCGAATTGAGTTCTCGAGCAAACTTTCACAACATATGGCATCAAATACTCTCTAGAATCTCCCCCGACCGTCAGAACTTTGTACACGAACTTGCCCATCTACCTTGATGTCCTTTCATCCTCACAACGGCGAAGTGAAGCCTTACTCAAGACCACCAAGATAACATTGGATCATCATGATATAATGTCTCGGGCGCCTTGCTAAATTCGGCGCGAGTGGGGTCTCGGTACCAAACTTCAAATTCGCCCACTCGGTAAACGACCAGACTAATAAGATGAGGCCTCCACACACTGAACACCGGCTATTCAACTCCCTACCCCAAGTCCAAGTGGTGGATTCTAGACAAAGTACACGAAATTCAATTGTGTTTCTGCCTCTGCCACGCTAAACGACCAAAATAAAGTTTCCAGTTCTCCCAGCAAGACAGTAAGTCGAGTCCGCCTTCCCTCCAGTAGCGATTTTCTCAGTGGGATTTAACAACGAGTAGGCATCCTCTTTACACTCTATCACGGCTCCGGCTTCAATTTCAAAATGTGCTTGTTTGCCCTCCTGTACAACCAGGGCAACTTGCGCCCTTTTCCTCTCCACAAGGCGCACCCCTCCATGTACTGGGTTGCCGTGTTTTTCAATATCTTTGTGCTGATACGATGGATTGTAATCTTGTTATATTGCCTCGTACTCATTCCAAAACGAATCATCTGGTTGATTCGAGAGGGAGAGAGAAGGAGAATCCTTAGCGAGCTCGCAAAAACCGAGCACTATAAACGCAGCGAAAAGATCATGGATATGTGCTTCCCATGGCTTTCATTTGAAGAATTTGGCACCGACGAGTTCATGTCGTATCTGGATAGAAAATTCAATATGATGGAGGACGCAGGAATGTTTGGAGACAACGGCGCAGTGCTCCACGAATTATCTTGGGGGTATCTCGAGGATGACCCTTTCGTCGGGAGGATGCTCGAATCAAAAAAATCTCGCGCTAGATACAGAAAGAACCTTATCGTGGAGGAGTTACAGGATCTGTTTGGAAAGAGCCGAGGGCCTTTTGTGGCTAATGAGGGATATGCTTCTACGTACCGCCCACGTCTAGAGGAGTGGAGAAAGACTCAAGCTGCTGCTCAGGATTGTACAGAAGGCTTTTGTTTGGTAGCCCGGAACGAGAAAGAAGGAGACGTTCTGATAGATATCGAATAAAAAGGAATAGCCTCAGATCAGAGGCACGCTATTCTAGGAGAAGAACTTATCATGCTGCTTTAAATCTGACCACCTGTCTCATTTTATAGATACGACCTCTTAAATAGCGCCCATAGTTGTGCAACGACCTTGGATCGATACTTCGGATGTAGAGACCCCATTTCCCTACGGCTCATCCATCCTTTCACCTCCCACTACCCTCGGATTAGTCTCGTTGTCCTTCACACTCCCCTCACTTGCCGTCATCGTCACCGACGCCAGCCTCGTTAAGACCTACAAAACATCTGTTGGAATTGATGATAAGCAGCTAGCATTGAATCACACAAAGGATAACGATTTAGATGTTCTGTCTCGTGGCTAGCATTGGTAGCCGCTAAAGCTTGTAGGCTAAATTCAAAGCTTAGGAATCGCCGGGAGATTTTGTCGAGGGTGGGTTGGTTGAGGGAATACGAGGCTTCTGTGGGTAAGATTGGATGCTTGTTTGGGGTTTTTGGCTATAAATGTTCTGGAAGGCTAGAAGATTTTGTGGCGATGTAGACCCCAGTGCTATATGAGCAATACAAAAAGAAGTGTCGCAACCTACGGAGGTTAGGCTCTTTCATGGGCAGCGAGACAACTACTTTGAACCTCGTAGTGACTTAGTCCTAAGACTGTCACCTTAATAAAATCGTCAAATACTTCCATCATATTGATAAACCAGCTTAAATAATGTGATATAGTGATTTAACAATATCAACAAACTAGCTTAGGTAATTTCTTGTAGTAATCTGATGATATTGATAAACTGGCTTAAGTAATGTCCTGTAGGGATTTGGTGACTATGCTAAGCTACGAGCTCGAACTCGAACTATACGTTCCTGTATTCTCTCTTCGCCGAGAAGAGACAATGGTTTCTAGCCTCGTCTTAACATTGAATCCATTGAATATATCCCGCATGTCCAAAACGCGGTTCTGTTGTAGGACAATCGTTCTTTTTTAATCATAGCAGTGTGGACCTTTAGCATATGGCGAATTCGGAGATGTCGCTTTCCGCAACAAGAGGGTGAGTACAGAATTAGTGTGAGGTTATGCAAAACACGGTGTACTTTGACCTACTAGATTTAGGATACTATCTATCCTAGACGAGATATAGGAAGTATACAGGTAGTATCGCAATATAGCTAAATACCCTGATTCTATCGAGTCTCTCTAGCTTCTTATTATACGCTTCTGCAGGCGTTAATCTATTGATTTTACTATACGAGAGAGCTATTATAGGCCTCCGATTCTTTAGTCTTGCTACTTACTATAAGGCGTAATACTATATAAATTCAGGTAATTTAGCGTGATATAAGATACTCTATACTATCTTAGCTAATTCATATATCTAGCGCTCTGCTACTCTATTTAGAGAGTGCTTATAAGGTAGCGAGGGCTCCGGTATTATACCTTCTATTTTTACTTACCGGATGAAAATAGATCTAAATTCGCCCTTTCTATTATTAACTCTCTAGTATACTACTACTCTACTAGCGTGCGCGTTTTCGTGCTCTATACGTAGCTTAAGAGCTTATATAATTAGCTGAATCGTAGTTGCAGACTTATCGAATAGTAACTCTATCTAATAGTATCTTATAGCGTTATCTACTACTAGAAGAAAGTATTTATACCCTCTAATAGAGCGCGACAGGATATCTAATATATCAGCGTGAAGTCGAGTTATCAGTATATTAGTACGCGTATTAGTAGCTTTATTAAACCTCTCTTTTATCCTTCTAGCTATATATACTATATACGCGGATTCGCCTTTTAGAAGTATTGATTTCGCTATCTTTAAGCTATAGCCTGTATACGCTACTAATTTCTATATATAAGCGTAATTTAAGTGATCTAATCGACGGTATAGAAGGTCTGCCTAGGTCTATAATTCAGGGCGTTTTCCGTCTAATTTGACTTTAGCCGGAGGGACCTTTATCGGAGAAGTAGTAGTAGTACTAATACTAGTCGAAGTAGTAGTCGAAATAAGTGTTTTGTAACGTTCCTGGTTCTGACTGGTACGCGGTATACAGGCTCGTCGGKTAGTATTAGCTATAAAGTAAAGTAAATAAGAAGTTCGGTTCTCAATTAGAATTAAGACGTTATAAGCAGGTATTAATTACTATATGAATTTGAGCACGAAGCTCCTATCTAATAGTAGAAGTGCTAGTCTTATATAGAACTTTCGTTCCCTTAGGCTAGCTGTGCAAGATATCTTGCAGAGCGCGTAAGCCCGTAAGACTATCTAGCAGTCTAGTATATCACGTGATCATAGATCMCCTATAGCTATAATACTATTATTACTATAATATAAGTAGGCGTATAGTACTACTCGCTGTTTATACTATAACCGTGTTAGTGCCCTCCTTTCAATAGTACTAACTCTCTTATTAGTACTAAAACTTATCTAGTACTTACTACTAGGTAGTACTATTAGTATTCTAATATTAGGATAGTTTTAGTACTAAGAATTATACTAGTTCGTGATACTATCCCCCTTCTATCTTAGCGTATCCTTACGCTTAAGTATACCTAAGGAAATATCGATAACTMCTTATAGCTATCTCCTTCTTTTATTATACCCCCTGAACGCTTAATAAAACAAGTCGATCATATTATACTCGGAAGATAAATAGAACTAAGTAGTAGAATTATAGTACTATATACTAGATATGAAAAAGCGGAATATAAAGAGTATATATCGCCTCGCGATCCTAAACTAACTAGATATAGTTATTATACTCGACTAAATAAAATATATAATATTAGAGTTATTAACTATATACTTTTAGTATAAGACTAGGAATCCTTAGATTCTTAGATTAAGAAACTCGACGCAGAAGAGAAGGAAGCTATAGCTAAGATTCTTTATCTGAAGAAATAGAARCGTTTCTTATACGAAAGGTAGTAAAAGATAATTACTACTAGTTTAAATTCAATAGCTAAGCTTAACGCTCTTAAAGCTTTAGAGAAGAAAGAAAAAGAGAAATAAGAAAAGGAGAGAGTATCTAATAATACTAAATTAGTAAGCGCAGAACCCTCTAGTTCCGACGTCCCTATCGACCCCTCGTTCGACCCGATAGTCGACCTTCCTTTTAACTCTACTAACCCGCTCTAAGTAGATCTGGGTTTTATTAATAGAAATTAGCTAGTAATATTAAGTAGTAAAAGCTTAACTTAAGTTCTTATATATTTTCCGAATATAAGTAGTTCTTCTATTTCACTAGGTATCTGATAATATCTCGTTTATACTAATAGTTTAGTAGTTCCTCTATATTATATTCTACGAGTAAGTTAACTAGTTTAGTATATATCTTCGAGGCTAGTAATACTCCTAGTAGTACTTTTTCTAATAAGGATATATAGAATATTAAGAATATCTTCTTTATTATAACTAGTAGCTAAAGTTCATAATTTAAAGGTCCTTTAATATATTTAATTTTAAAAGGTCTAAGTTTCTTATAATCTAGCTTATCGCTTAGTCTCTATATATTAATATTTTTTCGTAGAAAGTAAACCTTATTCCTCTTCTATAGCGTTAGCTCCTAATTACGATTCTTATTATAGTAATACGTATTCTTCTCTGCTATAAACTAGAGTTCCTTTACGAGTTCCTTATAGAAGTCTTAGATATTCCGGACTTAGATACGAGCTATATTATTATCCTTAACTATTAAGTTAAGTTCTYTATAAGTAATAGGTTTATAACTATAATTCGCGAAGAATAATATAACTTTTATTATTTCTATAGTCGAGCTATTATATATAAACTCTAYWAGTARTAGTAGTTCTAYYTAATTATTTTATTAATARTTAATATARTARYRTAAGTATAYTTTAATTACTTAGTTTATTCTTTTATTTCCTCTATTAGTCTAAGGATAGAAAGCTATTAATAGTTTCTATTTAGTCCCTAGGAACCTTATTAAAGTATTCTAGAACTTTAATATAAATAACTTATCTCGATCCGATACGATTTCTTCAGGTACTCTATACTTAGAGACTACTTCCTTAAGGTATACTTATACTAGGTATTCGGCTATAAGAGTAGATAAGACTAGTACTAAGATTATATATTTAATAAGTCTTTCTATAATAACTAGTATCATATTATAGCTAACTCATATAACCGGGTCCTTCGATAGCGGTAATAGCCCTATAAAGTCCTATAATATCGATTTCCAAGATATTAGTAATATTAGTACTATAATTATCTGCTTATAAGGTGTATATTAGGAAGACTTATTCCTAATATAAGTATTATAGTTAGCTAGTACTTCTTTAACTACTTAGCAGAGTCCTTCCGACTAGTAGTTTCTTGAAATCCTTAGATATATTCTTCGTATCCCTTAGTATCTATATATAGGAAGCTCGTGTTATTCTTTAATATATACTTCTACTAAGCTTAATAGAAGCTAAACTTTCCTATTAACTCGTATAATACTATTCTTAATTATATTCCTTATAACTAATTCCTTAGTCTCGTCTAAGGATATTCTATCCTTCTTCTGGGCCTCTTTTAAAGTATTATACTAAAGTCTCTTAATTTCTTACTTAATCGTAGTAGCTTCTCGGATATTAATAACTATATCTTTATTATCTAGCTATTTAAGTAAAGTAGTCTTATTATAAACCTTATTATCCTTATAACTTAGTAATCTACTTAGAGTATCTACTTATATATTATCTTTTCCTTATATATACTTAATAACTAAGTTAAAAGAGGCGAGTTTCTCTAACTATCGAGCTAATCGACGATTATCTAAGACTTTAGTAGTTATAAAGGTTTAAAGATTTATATAATTAGTATAGATAATAACTAGGAACTTAGCTTCTTATAAGTATATTTTCTAGTGTTTAAGTACTTTAATAATCGCTATAAGTTCTTTCTTATAGATATTATAATTCTATTTAGCTAGAGATATTTTCTCTGAAAAGTAAGTAATTAGATATAGTTATCCTTTATTATCTCGCTATAAGTATACTATATTAGTATAAGTATTAGAGGTATCTATTTCTATTATACTTTCCTTCTTTTCGTCGAAATTATATAGGATTAGTTCTTTTATAAATTCTTTCTTAATTCTCTAAAAAGCTTCTTTATACTAGCTAGTCTAAATGAAAAGAATACCTTTTCTTATTAAGCTTATAAGTAGTTCAGCAATCTTAGAATAATTTCTAATAAACTATTAGTAGAAGTTAGCGAAACCTAATTATAACTATATATCTTTAATATTCTTTAGTAATTCTTATTCTTTTATAGTTCTGATTTTCTCCGGGTTAATACTTATCTCTCCTAAGCGAATAATATATCTTAGGAAAGTAACTTATTTAACTGAGAATTTATATTTCGATATCTTTAGTCTAGAATCTACCTTATATAGTACTTCTATAACTTAGGTAATATAGCCCTAGTATMCCTCGATAGTCTCTAAGTATACTAGGATATTATCTAAGTAATATATAGCGAATTTCCTAATAAAATCTTTAAGAATATTATTATTTTATCTCTAATATATAGCTAGAGTATTAGTTAAGCCGAATAATATTACTATATATTCTTATAACCTTGAAGGTAATATGAAAGTAGTCTTCTACTCGTATCTCTCTTTAATTCGGATTAAATTAAACGCGTTATATTAGTCTAATTTAATATATATTTTTACTTTAGCTAACTTATCCTATAAGTACTAAGTATTTAGTAAAAGGTATATATCTCTTATAATCATATTATTAATTATCTGATAGTCTCCGTAAGGTCTCCCTTTAGGATCTCTTACTTTCTTAACTACTAATATATTAATAGTATATAATAACTTAGATTTCCGGATCTATCCTTTCTTTATACTTAACTCCTAATACTTCTTAAGTATTCTTATAGTATTATAGTTATAGTAGTGAAGTTTCTCTACGATAGGTATAAATCTATCTTTAAAGTTTATTTTATAATCTTAGAGCTTATACTTAAGTAGAGCTCTTATATCCTGCGGATCCTCGAATAATTTCGAGAACTTCCTATATAGTTTAAGTAGCTATTCCCGAATATTATCTATTTAACTAGGATAATTCCTAGGTTCTAACTAACTAGGAACCTGACTTAACTAGCTAGAGTCTATTAGCGTTATTATTAAGAAGATAGCACTAGCCTCTTATTTACTAGCTAGTTAACTGCATTTATATTTATAATTACTGAATATAACCTTCTTAGTTATTTAGTTTATACTAGGATTATAGTTATATAGCTATAATATTCCTAATACGATATCGTATTATCTAGTAGATATAATATCGAAGTAAAGTATTTCTTTATATCTATTAATAACTATCTTTATTTCTCT
>FJUX01000193.1:2545-44488 GCA_900074905.1 Rhynchosporium agropyri | reverse complement strand
GATATTTATATAATTCAAAAGGGGACTAGCTAGTAGGTAGATAGTTATCTCTAAATCTTTATCTGCGAATTATTATCTTATTATAGATTATAATTAACTACTGAAGAAAGCGTTATAGTTAGTCTATAAATAAGAACTATAGAGCTATAATATCGTATTTAGAATACTTACTAAACYRGCYTCTTTTATCTAAGTYRCTAAAGTACTCTATCTATTAGTTCGTAAATTAATTAATTAGAGTTCTCTAAAACCTCTCGATTCTCTGATTCTTAGTAGAAGTACTAAATACTAATACCTTACTAGAAGCTAGACCTAGCTTTACTACCCGCCGGAAACTTAGTTATATTACTCTAAGTAACTTCGTTTCTATCTCTTTATCTGCTTAAGTTACCTTTAGAATTCTAAACTCTTAGACTATATATAGGAAGAACTTACTGATAGCGATTTATATTCTATTACTATATCTGACGAAGAAGCCTAGTATTCGACGACTATATCTATCTATAATACTATAGATCTGAAAACTATATTTACTAAGTTTATTATAGCTATTAAGTAACTAAATCCGATTAGGTCCTTTAACTATAAATTATTAGTGAAAACGCGGAGTATCGAGTGTATAAGACTATATACTAGTACTATCGAGTTTAAGTACTATCTCTTATACTATTCTCCTTAGTATAGTAATTTAATAATTAATATAGAGATATAAGGTAACTTTCCGATATCTAATCTAAATAAGAAGTAATAATTATAAGTCACGGAGTATAATTCTTATAGTAAGCTCTTATAGCTTAGGTAATAGTTCAAGTACTTTATTCCGGTAAGTAAGTCTAAGGAACTTACGAATATTCCTTAGTTACTAGTCCGATAATCTAAGATACCCCTTATACTTATTTAAATATATAAATATATTCTTTTACTTAATATTATTAGAGTATATATACTTAACTTTATCTAAGAGAAGTTTATCCTTTAAGTATTTAGTAAACTTCTTTAGTGTATTATCCTATTACTTAAGCTTATAATAAAAAGTAGCTTTTCTAATATATTTATAATTAGTTATATTACTATATAGCGTTACTCTATTTTACTTATAAGGTATTTAATCCTTTTAATAATAATATTCTTAGTACTTCCTTAAGATTAAGATCCCGGATAAAGTAAAGATTATAAATCTCCTCTTTATAATTATCCTATATATCTTAGGGAATACGATTATACGGAGGCATATTTAAGTAATAGAGTTTAAAGGACTTTAACTTAGACGAAATAAAAAGAAATCAAGAGAGGAAAGCTTATATATAGTTAAAGTAAGGAAATTATAGACTAGTAGTTAAAGTAAAGAAATTATATATTAGTAGTAAAAACGCCTTTTCTATTTATTCCTAGTAATTTCGCGTTACTCTTTTATATTACTTTACTTAACGTATAACTAATATAGCTATATTTAAAGACCTACCCTGAACTATTAACATATAGTAATCTGAATACTAGCTCGTTAACTTAATATCCTTCGATTGAATAGTAACTCGCTTAGTATAGATAACTACTATATTTATACCTATTATATAATTAATCCTAAATAGATAAGAAAATATAAGTAGAATAACTTGCCTTCTATATAAGTAGTAATAAAGGCCTTAGTAGCTTCCTAAAGTCCTTAGATAACGCTAGCTTAGAATCTCAACTCAGACTTTATTTCCTAAGCGATCTCACGAACTAGACGCTAGAAGGGGAGCTTAGCGTAGAAGAGATTAGTTATCTTCTAGTGATAACGGATTTAACGAAGAGTAATAGCTATTAGAGTTAGTTATATTACTATAGAGTATTACTATATAGAAGGAAAGAATAGACTTACTTCCTAGCTTAAATCTATAAGGCTTAGTATTAACTAGAGCCTGAACTGAAAAATAGCCTTCTAGATATTTAATATAATATTCAGCTTTCTTCTGATTCTATATAGCTATCTTCTTAGTAAAAGTCTTCTTTTTGACTCGGTTATCAGAGAAATTAGCTATCTTTAGACTAAGTCTAGTCTTATAACGAGCTTTCTTCTTTAGAGAAGGTACAAGAGATATAAATATAGATATAAGTATAGGAGTTTTCTTATTCTTACTCTTAGGCGTATTAGAAGCTTATTTAGCAGCTTTAGGGCCTCTAGTAATAGGTCTTATTATTACTATCCTACTTAAATTAAGTTAGTTATATTACTATTAGGCGTTACTATAAGGGGAGGGGTATCGTTAAACTTTATAGTAAGAGGAGGGGTACTTATAAAGAGAAGTTATAATTAACTATATTTTAGAAGTTTAGAATTTATTTAGCTAGAACTTAAGTATTTATATTTAGAGTTTAAGTAAATATTTAAGTAAATATCTAGTGAATTATTCTTAATTCTATAATTATATTTTCTATAAATAGAAAGTGAGGTGCGTTACTACGTTAGCTAAGTGAATAAGCTTCTATTGTTAATATAGAAGCTTAAAGACCTCGCTTAGTAAGTATATTAATACGTCCTCTTACTTAATATTTCTAGACCTCCTTTTTTCTAATAACCCTACGACTTCTATTAGTATATGCCCTCTCCTTTTACTTCCTTCCTTTTTAATATAGTATCCTTATAGTAATATAGTATAGTAATAGTCTTCTCTTATATTTAATTAAAATAATCGATATTAATAAATAATAAATTAATAATTAATTTCAAAAATATCGAGCTTCTAAGTACGTCGCGATATAGTCCGTACTAAGTCTACTATAAGTATTAAGTACCTAAATAGTAGTAATCGATCTATAAGTACTTTTCCTAACTCTTAAATTCTTAATTCTATAGAATATAAATACCTATAATAAGCTCGTTAACGTGCCCGTAATTGTACTACTACTACTAAGGGCTTCGACCTCCTCTCTAGAGAGGAATAATTCAAAGCTAGAAAAGATAACGAGACTAGAATTATTATGAAGCGAGAGAAGAAGAGTAAGAAGTTAAGTAACTTAATCGTAACTATATTAGACGAGGAGAATAAGAAATTAGAAGTTATTAAGGCTAAGGAGAATATATATCTAGCTTCTTTACTTAGTTCTAAGGTAACTTATATTACTATTCTCTATTACTATTTATAGCTAACTAATAATATAGAAGCGTAAGCGTACTAGTAATAATAAAGCTAAGGATATAGATAATAAGAAGGAAGATAAGAATAACGAAAATAAAAGTCTTATTCTGGAAATTAGCCTTAAGGATCATTTTAAGAATAGAATAAATATAGTAGTCACGAGAATAGAGAGTTAAATTATAAAGGGTAATACTAAGAAGTATAGTATTAAGCTAGAGGTATTTAAGCAGTTTATTAAGGATATTCTAGATCCTAAGGCTATAAAGGTATACCTAGAAAAGGATAAGGAAACTAAATACGAGACTAAGAGATATAAGAGTAAGGATATCTAAGTTATTATTACTAAGGATAAGGCAGAAGATAATAAGGATAAGGACTTAGAAGACTTTATAGTTAAGAAAGAGTCTGAAGTTAAGGAAAGTAGGGAGAATAAGGAGTCTAGATCTAAGGAGGATAAGGAGTCTAGATCTGAGAACTAATTACTTCTAAATACTACTAAATCAATTAAATACAGAATATTAGATAACTATACGTTACTATTATATATTACTATATATCAAAGAAGTAATTAATTCGAATAATTTTTGATATTCCTAGGTAATTCCCGCGACCCACTAGGTGGATTTCGCACCCGGAAACACTTTGGAAAAAACAGTTTTTGAACCTTATAAGACTATACCGGATTTAGCAGGTAGTAGACTAGGGTTCCTTACTAGACTTAAACCTTGAAAAATAGCTTAATTCCCGTGATATCAGAATCTTATACTACTAGTAGAATTATAGTTATTTAACTATATTATACGACTATAGAGATAGAGACGATTCTAGCTATTGCTATAGCTATATAGTTTCGTAGAAAGAGGCATCGTCGAAAGAGGTTTTTATAGTAATAATAAGCTATAGTACTAAGGTATCGAGCTCCGTACGAGTATAATCGCTATACGTTTAATCTAGATTCGTAGCCCGAGAGAAAAGTCCTTATAATATTCTGATTCTCTGCTCCCGAGTTATATTAGCTTTATACTCTCTTACGCCTTAATCTTATCGACTATCGAAATCGGTATACCTACGAACTAATTATTAGCCTTTATATTATATACTCTCGACTAGCTTTCCTAAGTCAGTAGTACTAGCACGCAGATACCTTTAGTAGATCTATAGCTTAGCTAAGCTCGATTTTCAATAATACTATACGCTTTCTTAGCTTATACTTCGCAGATCACCTTCACTAGCATAGAAAGCTCTATTAATATTTAAGAATCCGTTAGTATACGAGAGCTATTAAAAGTATTAATAATATCCGCGGAGTATAGGGCTTTATAAATAGTACCTTTAAGGGCTATTATAGACCTAGAGATCAAGTTTTATAGCGTTCTATATACTCGGGATATAAACGCGCTTATAGATTAAACTAGCAAGCGATTATTACTCCAGATAGAATAGTATTATCTTTAACTAGCCCTTTCTATAGAGCTAAGAACGATTAGAGTATATAGAAGAAGTCAGATTATTAGGAGAAGCTCTAAGTATTATTTAAAAGTCGAGAGATATACTATATATACAGAGATCTAGCGTATAATAGTACTTATAGTATTACTTACCTGTACTAATATCCGCGTGGTTATCGCGCGCTATCGCAGAAGGAGAAGAGCTTTAATAAGAGGTTATTATTAGTAAGGATTATAGTAGAGTAGGAGTTTAGAAAGATATAGCAGAATTAGACATATATTACCTTCTCTAAGGCGCTAAATACTAGAAAACAGCCTATAGTAGCTCACTTTATAGTTACTATACTACTTAAGAATTATATAACGTATCTACGTAGACCTCCTAATCGATTTAGTATTAAACTATTAAGTATTAAAGAGTATTTATATAATTAGAAGAGTAATTAAAGATAGTAGATTATAAAGTTAATAGTAGATTATAAAGTTATTCCGTACCGAACCCTTTATTACGACTTTCCTATATTAACGCTATTAACCTCTCTATACTACTTCTAATTCTATCTACCTTTATAGAGAGAGCGTTAATATCTGTACGAAGAGAGGTATTAACTAGAGTACCTACTTTATCTACTAGGCGACTAATATACGATATAAGTACTCGATCTAGCTTATCTACTCTATTACTATTAATATAATCTTACTCCCTAGGACCATCTCTTCTTACCTATTTCCGAGCTCCTGCTAAGCGACTTGATAATACTATTAATATTATAGATACTAAACGCGATATTAGTCTATCTCTATCGGTATTACTACTACTATTAAAAGGGTCGCTTTTATAGCCAGAATCAAGGTCCTTAGCTCTTCTCTCTTTCTTAGCTCTCCTCTTCTTTAAAGTTAATAAGAACTGATTATCTCTCTACTACTTAGTATTCTTATTATTAGCTTCAACTCGACTAGCTGCCCTTTTATTATCTTCCCTCTTCGATTCTATAGCTTGAACTATAGCAATCTATCGATTAATCGTATACTTATACGAAGTCAGGGTTTTATCTTACTCTCTAATCTTCTTAACTTAAAGCTAATCTTCTCGCGATTGGACCTATCTCTTAATAATACAGCCTAGAGTCTTATGCTCGACACCTCCGTATAAGTTCTTAAACGCCTTCGATACTGCGTTCCAAAAAGCCTTATTCGTAACCTTTCTATAAGACTCCTCCTTCTTAACGCAGATACATAAGAGTAGTATCCGATTTCCCTTATCTTTCTATAACTTCGCTATTAGCTTTATAAGTATATCAGATATACTTAGTGTTAGCGTCTCTAGTAGGACTTCTTCTGTACTATATAATAGTATATCATCTATAATTAGCGTAAGAGAAGATAAGGGAGCTTAATCGGACTATACTAGCGAGCTATAACATGCTTCGGGAGCTAGAGTTAACGTATTTAGCAGATTACAGTTACTAATTATAAAGCTCTACTAAGCGTATAACTAAAGCCGGTTTTAGTCTATATAGTCGATTTAAAGTAAAATATAGTATTTCCAGCTTCCGTAATACTCTAGCTAACGTTCAAATAGAAGCACGCTATACCTAATCTATAAGACCTAAAAAACTATCTACAGTAGACAGTTTTCTATTCACTATGAATAGTTTTCCTCCCCTAGTCCGGAAATAACTACTATAAACGGTATAAGTTGAACTTTAGTAGGAACTAGGTAGTACTACGACTAAACCCGTTTCTGCTACGCACGGCCAGGAAAACTGTTTTTTCCAAAGTGTTTCCGGGTGCGAAATCCACCTACTTGAATGAGACATGTGGTCGTTATGAGCCACCATAAGGAGGACACCGGCATACGGACCGCACAATCCGGCCACCTGTTCGGACAAACCTCGGGCTACCACTCTTCAGAACCCCGCGGCCGGGTGAAAATCCGGCCGCCTTGATGTGTTGATGCCAATAACGGGCGAGATTGGATCAAAACATGAAGACTGGAAGCAATGTGGTATCTAGTGCTTCAATCATAGTCCAAAAGCTGGTGGAGGCCAATAAGCCCGCTCAATATCTCGGGATATTGAAGCTGGAATGACAGGAAGAGCTCGACTGATCTCCTTCCTGCCTTACTTATGTGGTAGCAGACTAAGCAAAATCTTCCACTTGTATTGCACTTACCTTATGACAAGTAACTCCGCTACGCCAGCAATATGGCATCCCACTTCTGAATTTTCGTAAAAGATCTACCCGAAAATATCTCCTCTTCATCAGATACTTATCTTGCAGTATGGCTGTCTCAAACACCGAACATTGTTTAGGCTCAGACAAGCAAGAATATCCCCAAGATGACCTCCCTCCACAGGCACAAGATGAACCGAAGCAGGGGATTGAGAGTACTGATGAACAGCAAATTATTGAGAACAACAGCTTGGAGAAATGGAATAATCCAAGCATAAACAAATACCGGTATCTTGCAACGAATTTCGGATTTGTTATCATGGGAATGAATGATGCTGCATATGGAGTAAGTTTTTCTTGGGATTGAATGGAAGTCTGTCTCTGAGCCAAGCTAACTTCTTACAATTAGGCACTGATCCCGTATCTTGAAGAATACTATGATATCAATTACACGGTTATTTCTCTGATCTTTCTCGCGCCATTCGTGGGATACGTATGCACACCATTTTTTTTTTTTCTTTTCGCTTCCCCAGCTCATGCCGGTGTCAGATCGGTCAGAACGCCTCTGCTTGGAAATTTCGCTGAGAAGATATACAGTCCGCCGCTGCTGTCCTCAACAACAAAGTCCACATGCGTTTCGGCCAACTTGGAGTAGCAATCATAGCACCAACTTGTAAAATCATTGCATACGTGGTCACATGCCTACACCCTCCCTACCCAGTCCTTCCCATCATATTCATCTTTTCTGGCTTTGGAAACGGTCTCGAAGATGGAGGATGGAATGCCTGGATTGGGAATATGGAGAATGCCAACGAGCTTTTGGGATTTCTCCATGGTACGTGGCCGGAGATATATTCTCCTTTACTCTTTTCCAGTGTTTCGAGATCTTCTTGAGACACGTCTTATCCTCTCTCGAGTTATTCTTGAACAAGAGATTACTAACCCCGTTTGCGTTCAGGTGCGTATGGATTAGGTGCTACGATCAGTCCGTTGGTGGCGACGGCTATGGTGACCAAGGGGAATTTGCAGTGGTATACTTTCTACTACATCATGGTGAGCACCTCCTTTCGATGTGAAGGATCTCCGTATGTTCCCAGAACTAGGTCTGACGATTCCTCAGGTGGGAGTCGCAATTTCAGAACTCCTCCTATGTGCCTATTTCTTCCGCGCCGCAACAGGAGCAGCGCATCGAGCAGCCCACCCCACAAATAACGACAAGACCGGCACATCTCGAACCAGAGAAGCGCTCAAGAACCCTATCACTTGGATTTGTGCTCTCTTCCTCCTCTTCTATGTCGGTGTCGAAGTCTCTCTTGGTGGCTGGCTTGTCACGTTCATGCTGAAAGTTAGACGTGGGAAGGCATTCGAATCTGGTTTGGTGGTTACGGGGTTTTGGCTGGGGTTGACGTGTGGAAGGGTTATACTGGGTTTCGTGACGGGGAAAATTGGGGAGAAGATTGCTATTGCTGTTTACATGGTGAGTGTCCTACAGTTTCTGCTAATCCACACGCGAAGTTCAGACAAGAAAGGAGAATAGAAACTTATCCAACCTCCTTGTGAAAATTGCATGCTAACTTGGCCGTCACAGCTCATCTGCCTAGCCCTGCAGCTGTGCTTCTGGCTCATCCCCGACTTCGTAGCCAGCGCCGTATTCGCCGCCTGGCTGGGTTTCTTCCTGGGTCCTCTTTTCCCAGCCGCAATAGTCGTAGCGACCAAGCTCCTCCCGCGACGGCTTCACGTCAGTGCAATTGGATTTGCAGCTGCTTTCGGTGGCGGTGGAGCTGCTGTTTTGCCTTTTGCTGTTGGTGAGTTCCTTCCCTCTTCCCCATCACTAGATATGATGGCATGAAAATGACTCGACATACACAGGTGCGATTGCTCAAGCAAAAGGCGTCGCGGTGTTACAGCCTATTGTTCTGGCTATCCTAGTGGCTATCCTGGCACTCTGGTGTATGCTACCTGGTGGATTCAGGAAGTCGGGCTTGGATGATCTGCAGAGGGAACGTGATGAAGGTAGGTCGGGTCTTGTGGAGGAGGGTGAGGCGAAGGGGATTGAGGGGAAGATTACGAGGTTGAGAGTGAAGATCTTTGGATTTAAGTGAAAGTTTCGGCGAATGCAGACAATCTCGATCAATTTCACGGAAAACCTTGAAGTTGATGACTTGCTTGACGAAAAGCGAATAGTCGTGGAGAGCCCGCCAATCTGAGATGTATTACTAGACTTGTTGAAAGATCAGGAGGAACCCTCACTCCACACATCATCTCGGCAGCTCAAGAAGCTTACAACGACGCACCCAATGAATTTCTTGCTCGGTTCAACCTTCATCTTAACATACTAACTAGTGATCCTTGAAACTCAGCACAGCTCCAGAAGGCAGTCTTTCTAGACTTGATGGTGAGATTGCTGCTCTAGATGATGGGATGGACACGGCTTTGAGGATTAGCAGAATTCTAAAAAAGGACAGCATGTTAAGAGGGGAATTGTCAGAAAGTGTAGCCATGAAATCTGCACCGAGTGCAAGGCTTGAAGACTTCTCCTTGTTCAAATTCCTCCATGCCTTCACGGCAGCCGTAACTCTATTTTCAAGTTTCGGAATTCACCATCTAGCCAACATCTGAAGGATCGCCAGCCCGTGTGTCTAGCCTAGCCAGGCGCATTGCGTCTGGGCAGAATCGCCTCATGATCCCTTTGAAGTGGCGATTGCAGAAAGATGTTCGTCAAACGGTGCGGCATGAGAATCTAGGTAGATAAAGTCTTGTAGGCTGGAACAGGAAGGCTTGGTCGGCGGTAGTGAGTGTTCTGTATAAATTTCTACTACAATCCTAGATTAGACACGGTGCTTGCTATAACTGGTTGGTGTGAGCTGACATTTATGCGATCGGCCGGCTGTGTTTAGATCTATCTACTGGAGTCATCTTTATTGATGAGATGAGACACCGGAGAGACGGGATTTTCAGGGTCTGATACCACCATGTGCCCAATGCGGATATAGATATATATATGCGACGAAATTATGATCGACGGAATCATATTCGACGACGTCACTTTCAGACCCTTCGACATCTAAGGTAGGGCTGGTATTTTTGTTCCTGTAACCCAAACTCCGTGCAACGTACTTTCGTGCCAGGTAAGGAAGGGATGGAGCGCATGGATTGTGGCTAGCCTCACGAAGACGGAGTAGTCTTCTTGAACTCCATTGCATGTCACATGCATGTCTTCGTAGCGTGAGCCATGGCTCGCTCGCATGGGCCATTAGTAGGGGGGGGGAGACAGTCAGGTCTAGGCGAGGTGACAAGGCTGCTTGATGGCGGGTCCTGCAGGGGAGGCGAATGGCGGGGTAATGGGATTTCGACGATCTGGGTTGGGCTGGGCTAGTCTGGGCTCGGCTCGGCTAGGTGACATTTTGGAACGGGCGAAGCTTTTGCGTTTGGCAGTTGAAACCAAATACAAACAGTTATAATGATAATGAGAATCATAATCACAATCATAATCACAATCACACTCAGATTACTTTGAAGTCGATTTTAAACAGTCTGGGCAGTGCTTACTGGGTGCTTTTCTGATAGCAGTTTGGATCCTTTCCCTTCCTTTCCTTTCCTTTCCTTTCCTTTCCTTTCCTTTCCTTTCCTTTCCTTTCCTTTCCTTTCCTTTTCTTTTCTTCCTTTTTCTTCCTTTCCTTTTCCTCCTCTCCTCTGCTCCCCTCTCCTCTCATAGATCTTGTGAATGGATATCCAGGATACCTGAGGTAGGTAGGTAACCTATATGGTATCTATCTACCCAGCCGCCCACTCAACCACTCACTCACCCACTCAGATCTCACGACCATGACGCGACTACAGTACCAAGTACAAGTAGACAGCCGATTGACGTTGCCAAGTCTGTGCGCCAAGACCACACTACCCCCCGCGCACCACTCACCGTGCACTGTTGTTCCGCCAAGGTTACTAGCCTGGCGGGGGATTGGCTGCCGCTGAACTCTGTGTCCATGCGCTACGCCACTGTGGGTCGTGATTAGTCTGCTTTGGGAGATGGTCCGTCGTCTTGTTGGTTGACGGAAGTGGAGAGGCATGTGGAGGGTGGAAGGGAGAACAAAACGGTGGTGAATGAGGTTGGTTTATGATAGTTTGGATCTTGGGTGATACAATGCGATATAATATTTCAGTGGGAGATCTTATGTCATCTTCTATCCTTGAGATGGACTTCTATCTACCTACAACTTGGACTTGGACTTGGACTTGCACTTGGACTTGAACTTGACCTTGATCCTGATCCGAGACGCCGGGAGTGCCAGGTAGGGTGCGGTGGCGTGTAATCAGGACCGGGACCGGGACCGGGACCTGTATCCCAGTGTCCCGCCCCCAGTCCGTAAGTAACCCCGAGAGAGCTGGGCTGATAGACGGCGGGCCTAGTGGAGAGTGTCAGACTGTCAGTGCAGTACAGCGCAGCGATATGCAGCAGTGTCTGCGATAACACAACTGTTTACAGTACAGTACTGTAGCATAAACTATATCCATAACCATAAGGCCCAAGGTACCTACCTACCTACCTACCTATCATGAGGTGTAACGCCATCTGCTCTTTTCTGCTTCTACTCACCTATCCATCGATCGCTATCTTCTCTCGGATACTTACAGTATAGGCCGTTTAATACCGGCATTGTTGTCTCGAGAGAAATGTTGTGAAACCACAGTTCCTCCCAGATACTTACTTGTATTGTAATACATACCATACCTTACCTTACAGTAAGTATAAACTATCGGAGGCTCCACATAGGAATAGGAAGTAATCCTACCTACCTACCTACCTACCTACCTCCCTCCCTCCCTTACTCCTTTCACTGTGCAGCAAATCACTTAACCTTCTCTCTCTCTGCCTGCCTCAAACCCCCTCAGCCCGGCCCCGGCCCCGGCCTCCATCCACACTCTTCCTAGGCCGCATCGCATCGCATCCCCAATCTCATCCCATCCCATCCCATCCCATCCCAGGTATCTACCGTAGCTATCTACAAACGAAACGCTCAGATAAGGCCCGGCCAGCTGAGCTGGTGGTCCTCCAAAATAAAACTATCGGCGGCGCCTGTTGTCTCAGATGTGTGTGTGTGTGTGTACCTTACCGCCGAGCATTTACTTTCCGTTCGCTTCAATCCCAACAGTCGCTCCCCTCACTCAACTACCAACAACAATTCACTTCAACTCATCTCAACTCAACTCAACTCAGCTCAATTCAATTCAATTTAATTTTGGAGTGCTACCAACTATTTGTTTGCAGTAGCCCTTGATCACAATCGATAGGATCGGGTTGTGTAAAATCACCTCATCTCCCAGCCACTCGATTGCCCGAGACTTGCTAATCCTCCTCTTATCTCTCTCGCTGTTGCGAGCTACTGTATCCCGTCGCACGCAAGAAGCCGTCCATTCCTCGCGAGCCTCACTCACTTCTTGGATAAGATCTTCGATTTCAATTTCGAGTTCGATTTCGCATCTCCCTCCTTTGCACGCATGCAGCACCGATATACAGACAAGAGATTGTGGGAGTTGTGACGATTATTATACTTGAGCTGAAAAGATGGCCACAATTGCGCTCCCGAGATCCATACTTGCCGGGAACACGCGATCGTCCTCTCCACATCCATTGACACCGACTATTAGCCTCGATAGCATCAATACATCTGCAGCATGTCCAATCCCGATACCCAACAAACACCTGCCAGTCTGTCCGCCAGGACCTGCACCGTCCGAGAAGCCAGACACTCCTCCTCAGTCTCCGCCTGCAAAAGAGATCAGCCTTCAATCGCGATCCATCCTCTATCCTCCTCATAACTACAAATCTCGCACTCTTGGAGCTACGACCATTTACGAAATTGATGCGGATGGAGTGGCAGCTGCGCTCGATCACCTTGCTGGGCAACCTCTGCCCGATCCATCCCAGGTTTTTCCCTGGTTCCATGGCCTACACCCATGCAATCACATCCAACAAGCTTTTTTCATCGCTCGAAGGAAGAATTTGAGGAAAACACCCAAGTGTCTGCGCGGGCTGACCGTGGTCAAGGCTGGTGGTGATTTGAGCTGTTCGAGATTGAAGGGAGCCATTGCACCCGAGGAATTTCTTCTACGGGATGTCGATGGGGCTGCCTTCAGAGAAATTGATCCAAGGGAGGGATTTTCCGTCCGTAACTTCCAGATCCAAGCAGCAAAGTCAGCCATGCTTTCGGATGTATTGGTCTACGGGGAAGATCCCTTTGAAGTTGAGAGACTGGCACAGGATGTTGCAACTGCGCAACAGACATGGCGAGAAACACATCAAGAGAAGGGGCATGAAATCCTGAGGTACAACACTTTTATTTGCGTAAGCCCCTTCGAGGAGTTTCAGCAAAAGTACCCTGAAATTGTATCGACCAATTCGCGAGGTCAGATGACAGGGCAGGTGATGGATTTCTTCCACCAGGAGAGAATTGAGATGTGCACGATGACGAAGGCTTCGGAAATCCATCACAATGTCTGGATGGGACCTACACCGGATCCCGCCATAGACCCCGCTCTGCTCGGAACCGATCAGCAGTTTGATATTCTTATTGAATGTAATGATCTGGGTCGGTTGAACGCGAGTGCCCTGCAGGCTCTTGCTGAGAATCCAGCCGATGACGGACCAGCGTACTTCGAGTTTCCATCCTCTGGTAGCATCATGCCACCGACTTGGTCAAACATTGAAGTTGACGGGATCTTGGATACGTGCAGGTGGCTTTACAATCTATCACACGGGATTCTGCCTCCTGGCACTCCGACCCAGGAGACTGATGCAGGAGGAGACTCGCCAATGCCATCTCCCTCACCAGCCGTCAAGACTCCTGGGAGGAAGATTTTGATACACTGCACAGACGGATACACAGAGTCTACGCTTCTCGGCCTCGCGTATTACACCTATGCTACCGGGCTTCCTATTCCCTCAGCCTGGCTCGATTTGCACATGTCAAAACATCGCAATTTCTTCGCCTACCCATCCGACGTTTCTCTCCTAACCACCATCGCCCCACGTCTTTTGTCAGAATCTCCGGTAAATGCTGGGAAATCTCTTGCGGAGATCACAGAGCTCGCCAAAGATGAGCCAGTATGGCTTAAGAGCATGGACGGATCTCTTCCCAGTAGAGTTACCGATTACATGTATCTTGGAAATCTCGGTCATGCCAATAACCCAGATCTGCTACGCAAGATGGGAATTGGACAAATTCTGAGTGTAGGAGAGATGGCGACGTGGAAGGATGGCGAGTTGGAGAAATGGGGAAAGGATAATGTGATGGTTGTTCAGCGAGTGCAAGATAATGGCGTAGACCCTCTGACAGATGAATTCGAGCGCTGTTTGGATTTCATTGGTCAGCATTCACCCCCTCACATTCTGACATGAAGCACTAACAGACCTAGATTCTGGTAAAGCTAAAAATACCGCAACTCTCGTACATTGCCGCGTGGGTGTCTCCCGATCCGCAACCATCTGCATCGCAGAAGTGATGCGCACCATGGGCTACTCCTACCCACGAGCCTACTGCTTCGTCCGAGCACGACGGCTAAACGTCATCATCCAACCTCACCTCCGCTTCTCCTACGAACTCCTCAAATGGGAAGAGAAGCTAGGAAAGGCATCTAGCAGCGATGGAAGGTTCCGCAGAGAGTTAGAATGGCCTAGTATTGCGCGCGAGATTGCGGCTATGAACAAACCATATGCGCGGTAATCTCTACGGAGCAATCTGGGGGAAGGACGTTTACATTCTTGTCATCAATTTGATTTGATGGGGGAGGGATTTATGATTTATGAATTACGAGATATTTATACCACAGTCTTTTCGATAGCGACGCGCTTTGTCGGGTTGATTGATGAATGGGAGGAAGGCGTCGAAACCAATATTGGCTTTATTTATTCTTCCTTCACTTCTCGGGAGCTAGATACGATGTTTGTATGGGATCTTGGGGTCATTTCAAGGAGGTGGAAGTTTCAACTCGGGCAGTTGAGTGTTATCTGGACACTAAAGCCAGCTACAAGTAATGAATACCACATATTCATCTCCATTTATCTGAAGTTTCACTAAGAGAATGGTGTATTGATGACTTGCTCTCTACCGAACTTATCATGACCTGGAAATAGGCCTATGAGGTCCTCATAGCTGATACCTACTTTCCAATTGGCTAAGCTCCTCTTTGGGGATGCTGAAGATAAGCAAGCAAAGTAACTCCAAGTCGCACGTATGGAAGCATACCTTCCGAGCCTCAAAACCATACCTGTTTCACGGACTAAGCTTATCTTACGACCGTTACATGCCATATCATGCTATTCATCCTCCAGGAGTATATGACAAGAAATTTACTAAACTTGTCTGGGAGATCAGAATACATTTATTTATTCACTCCCTTCTCGATCCCAGTCTCCCCTTCCCGTTCTTCTCCTTCCAAGTACGATAGCCTGTTTTAAGATCATCGATCTGAATGGGCTGTGTTTCGAGCTCATCTCATTACCTACGTATGTATAGCATGTAAGTTCGTTCGTCTTGATAGATGCACCTAGGTTTCGGGATACTGTGAACTATTTGCACGGGGTTAGGTTGAGTATTCAGGTTTGTAGCGTTATGACAGTGTAGGTTATAGGGGGGATGTGATGGCATGATGTGATGGTATAGGATGGGATGGTAGTATTTGTGGCACGGCATGGTACAGTATATAGTAGAAAAGATGGTGATATTCGGGCTTTTATTTCACAGTGTGGGCTGGATGTGGGAAGGTGTGCGAAGACCTTTACATCGACCCCGTTAATGATTCTGGATGGTAAGGTTGAAAGGGGGTAGAAGGAGATGATAGGAACGGGCTAAGAAACGTGGTTCGAGTTTGTTGGACATCAGGATATGCTCAGGGGCTACTAGACGAGGCTTGGTATGAGTCGGTCCATGGATCGATGAGGTTGAGCTGATGAGCCAGCTGTTGGTTAGGCTCGAAGTGTCTTGGTCTATGATCCGTTGCAACATGTTGAGACGGTAGGAAGCACAGTAGGAACAAGATGAGGACTCGGGTTATGATATGTCAAAGTGAAATTGAGCGAGACGCCGTATTGCAAATCATGACACCCTTCTTACTTTTGCTGTGTACCGAACTCCGCAAATAGCCCTCCTAGCCAGACTCCTAAAATGCAAGCGAGAATCTAAACCTTCATCATTACATGCTCTCACTCCCTTCACCGGACCACTCAATCAATTCTCAACCTCGTCACCCTTCTGCGTTGGAACCTGCGTCAGTACATCAAATGCACCCGTTCCAACCTTGCTCATCCGTCCAATAACGATTCTAGCACTTGGACTCGACAGATCGTCCCAATCCCCCTCGGTTACCGCATCGGCCAGGAACCCAACCGTAGTCTCGAAACTCATCTTCATAAATGGACTGACGCTTCCTCTCAGTCCGTTTCGATTGAAAGGACTGAATCCTCCACCTCTAGTCATGAAATCGGCAATCAAATTCAAATGTCTATGGTCAACATCAATACCGTGACCGCCAAAGACACCGGACAGTTCCTGGATAATAGCCGCGCGGCAAGCCTCAACACCGTAGTTGGTCAGCATGGCTGCGATATCGTTGGTAGTTATTGAGTTCGGGTTGATGAACTCTGGGTAGGACTGCATAGCCTGGAGATTCACACCGGCGGTATGCACGACTGGGTACTTGACTTCTTTGCCGGTGACAGGATCGGTGAACTTCTCATCCGGCACGAAGGTACAGGTCGCTAGGCCAGGGATTTGCTGGATGAGGGATTGTCGGAGAGCGTCTTCAACGATAGAGAGCATCAGAACTTTGGGGACATCGGCATCGTACTCCAGCGTCAAATTGCACCACTCACCGTTGACCTCGTCGAAGTGGAAACGAACAATGTCGGTGCATGTTTTCATAACGCGGGCTCCGCGCTCATCAGATGCATCTGTTCCGTTCTGGCGCTTGGAAGAGCTCTTATCGACATGCTCTTCGTCGTCGCTTGCTGGGTCGCGGGGTGAGCCGCCGATTCCTTCATCCTCCATGTCCTCGTCGGCTTGAGGATCTGCTTCTTTTTGCATCTGGGCCTGGACTCTATCGTCGTCTTCGTCGTTGGCGGCATAGCTGACTGCTTCGGTGCGATTAGCCCGTTGCTTGTCATTTGTGGCATCGTCATCTCCATCATCGTCGTCATCATCTTCCCCAACTTCTCTCTCGGCCGTGGGCGCAGCTTCCTCGATCATACCAACAGACTTGCCAATCTCGGGCACTGCGGCTGTATTTGCTGACGATTTTAATGCTGATTCGCCCTTCTTCTTGCCGAGTGCTTTGCGAGTGAGTTGTTGAAGCTTTGGAGCGAACTTCTTCTCGAAGGTTGTCATTACATCCGCGACTGTGATGGCATACGTCTCGGTGTATTCTTTCGATGGGAACAGCTTGATGTTGACATCAAAGATCTTCGCCTGAGAATAGGCTCTACCTTGACCAATACGCTCTTCAACCTCAGCTTCGTCTACTACGGCCGCAAGCGAAAGGACGCTGATTGCCTTTGCAAATCTTGCACCGTCTTCGGCTGAAAGTTCCGGATTCACGCGCAGTGTCATAGAAGGCGTCGAGATATGATTACTTGCAGTCATGACGATTTCTCTTAGACGCGGAATACCGAGAGTGACGTTCTTTGCCGAATGACCAGCCAAATGGAAGGTGTTGAGCGTCATTTGTGTCGATGGCTCTCCTACAGATTGACCGGCTACAATACCAACAGCCTCACCAGGGTCCACGACAGACTTCAGGTACTTGGCCACGAGGACTGGCTCGAGAGCTTTGCGGACACCAACTCCATCGGGATGATCCTTACTCTTAACCAGTCCGTCAGGATTTGTCTTCAAGTACTCTGTCAAAGCGTCGAAGAACTTTTCCGAGGTGGCATATCCGTATTTGCCTGGGTTGTAGTCTGCGAGAACCGGATCTGGGCCGTTCGGGTCGTTAACGTTGGCGTGTTTGATGGCCTTCTTCATTCGCTTCAAGATGGCATCTTTCTCATCAAAGATGGTAGCATATCTGGGATCACCGTAGTTTAATTGCGCAAGTTCCGAGCTGAGATTCTGCAGCAGAAATTTGAAGTCTGTCAAATGCATTTGCTTGGTCACATCCAAACCATCTTCTCCGTAGAGAAATTGTACCATAGACCCATCAGAGTCACGCACAGATGTATCGTACTCAACCTTCAGACCTTCCATGCCTTTGATAAGACACCTTTGCAGATATCCAGATCTGGATGTTTTGACAGCGGTATCAATCAAACCTTCTCTGCCAGCCATAGCGTGAAAATAATATTCTTGGGGCCGAATACCGGTCAAGAAACGGTTGACGATGTAGCCTCCAGCTCTGATATGAGTCTCGTAAGGCTTGAAGCACGGCAATGATTTCCCACTGACCATGACTGGGACTCGGCGACCTTCCAAAACTTGTTGACCCAGATTACAAGAAATCAAATTTGCGTTGACCCCACTTCCCTTCGCTCCAGAGACTGTCATGTTTTGCATTTGATTCTTGGGGAACTGTTTCACAAGACCACCAGGGAGACAGGTCATTGTGATCTCTGAAGAAAGCTGCGATGAGCTCTTGTTCATCATCATATCCAAGCCTGCTTGCTTGGCGTCATCTCTCAGAACGCCTTCTAATCGACCCAGAAGCTCGGGGTCGGTATCAGTGCGGTTTTCGCTGCTAAGGGTAACGTACTTGGCGGCAACCTTGAGTCCAAGATCTTTAGCAGCTTCAAGCTTTTCTCTTCGCAGCTCTTCGCCTCTGGGTGTCAACCGTAGATCATCCATCCCGCAAGTAAATGCCCTCATGTGAAGGAATTTGGTAAGAAGTCGTCCCAATATGCTTAGGGCCTTTCCAGCTACAGTCGGACCATATGCCTCATGTATAGAGTGAATAAATCCTCCTCCTTTTGGACCAATTTGGGCTTTGTCCAAGATTCCTGTGATGAACTCTCCGCCTTTAAAGTGCACCATTCCTTCCTCGGATTTCTCGCCCCATCGGTCAGATTGGGTAGACGACTTGCTGGTAAGGGTGAGCGGGCCACAGTCAACCGGAGTGATATTCTTCAAGATGGTAGTTATTACTTGCTTTCCAGTCCATCGTGGAAATGGCTTGATGATAGCGGGAGGAACAGTCTCTATACGCTCGCCTATTATATGGCCGCTTTCGGGTCGCAAACAATTGTAAATTAGCTGTTGGTAAGCTGCACGGTCGAAGAATGTGTCTCGATTACACATCCAGACCGATACTGAGATATGATCTTGGATGAGACCTCTGAGTGGGTTACCAGATGTAGCCACGAGATACTGGTGATCTGTGTCGGCAATTTGAAGTGCTTCGGCCCGCGCAATTTCAGTCTGAGGAAAATGCATATTCATCTCATCTCCGTCGAAATCTGCATTGTATGTGTTACAATTCGCATAGTGCATGCGAATTGTTTTCTCTCCAGGAAGCACTCTCGCTCTGTGACCCATGATAGACGGCTTGTGCAATGTCGGCTGGCGATTCATCAAGACAACATCGCCGTTGGTCAGATGGCGGTGGACTTTCTTGTTTCTCGCACCACTGGTACTACTACTAGAAGATGCGAGAAGTTGATTTGCCAGAGCTAACCGCTCATCTTGGGTTTTTGTTCGCAGACTGATGACTTGTCCATTCTCGTTCTCGATCGCTGCAGCTCCAGGCCACTTCTCAACACCATTAATCACAGCTTGCTGCATATCCTTGAAATTGTGGCTGGTGACGGGTTCCGGATACGTCAGCTTTTTGGCAAAGACTGGCGGGACACCAATCTCGTTGGTCTCGATGTTTGGGTCGGGAGAGATAACACTACGTGCTGCAAAATTTACTCGTTTTCCCATCATGTTCTTCCGGAATAAGCCTTCCTTCTTCTCCAGCTTTTGCTTGATACCATCCTCATTTTTCTTTCCAGCTGCTCCTTGGATAGGATTCCGGTCTCGATCGATCAGCGAATTTACAGTGTCTTGTAACTGGCACCATGCTTCTTGAAGGTCGTAGTAGTCTCTTTTCTGCCACGATGGGTATTCTACAGATTTGTCTGGATTGGTAATCACATTGTAAATCTGAGCAACTGTCTCGCAGCTTTTCAATATGGACTTGTAAAGGGTATTTTGTTGGGCCTCGGATATCTCGCCATCTCCAGTTCGGGCTTCCGGGCGGTATTTGTTCGGGGGAACCATGAGAGTTTGCAAAAAGAACATGTCGCAGGAAACCTTCGTTGCCTTCTTGGCAGTTGAGCGGGAATCATATATCAATGATAAGATTTCCTGCTCCTTTTCAAATAACAGCACGAGACTTGCTTGAACTTCTCTTGCATTAATGTAACGCTGAGGAGGCGCTGCAACCTTCGATTTCGAACTTGACTTCGTGGCAGTTTGGCCCATAACAACATCTCCGTCAACATCGAGCTCATCTCCCTCGCCTTCATCGTCCTCATTCGAAGACAAGTCGATGTCCGCAATACCTTCGTCAAAGTCCGCACCCGACCCCTCTTTCCTCATGGTTTGCAGTAAATGAGCGGCGTTGACTGCACGAAAATTGCCTTGAGACATTTTGGCCTTTTCCTTCATACTGAGTGATTTTTCGAAGATTTTGACATATCGGTCCTTGCGAAATGTGGGCGATATTCCGCTGCAGTTTCCGCACGACTTACCAGCAGTGATGGCCTTCATGAATGACTTGACCACAATGCGCCTTGCCTCCGCGACTCCTTCATTTTTCTCCCTGCGCCATTCCCACGAAGAAGATTTTGCAGCTTTGATCGCCTTCTTGACAAAAGCATTCCGCCGCCGAATGACGTTATCCACCGCAGATTCTTCCTCCGAATCACTACTGCCAGCTTCCACTTCCGCATCCTTGTTTGGTAAGACCTCGATATTGTCGATTTCCTCCGCGGGGCCTAGGAGTCCATGTTGAATCAGGCGCAGTTTGCAAAAATAACGATTTATTTCTTTCCGAGACATCTTGAGATAGTGACAATAGGCGCATTTCGCTCGAAGTAATCGCAGAAGCTGGTCCATGAAAGTAGGATGGTATACGGGGACAGGCAGTTCGATATGGCCTACATGCCCGGGGCAGCCAACTGAGTTGAGATTACATGTTGTACAGCTTCCAAAGAGTCAGCAAATCAAACAGTTACGATACTTCAATTCAGGCTCACAAGTGGTCTCCCCAAGCACCGAGACTTTGATCGTATAGTCCGCCAGGAATGGGGTGTAATAGAGTGTCGAAGGTTTGGGGATTGTCTATCTTTTTCACGGATAGTGACCTGATCTCTGCAGCATTGAGGAAGCCAAAGTCGACGCTTCCGATAGCCGATGGAACAGGTTGAGAGATATTCATCTTGACGTATATCTGATGCCGAAGCAGCAGATGTGCAATGGATTAATCAAGATGTTGATTTGCAATAGCGCCCCGCTCCATTGAAGATTGAAACTGGATAAAAAAAATATATATAACATGCTGGGGTTGGATTGCTCGTACACGCTAAGACAAACCTTATCTTAGCGTGGCTGAGATGGCAGCCGCACCTTCTTCTTTTTAGCTTCAACAGAGCGGGACTAAATGAGGATAACAAGCGCAAAACTCGACCTTCATCTCATGCACACCTCACAAAGGCCATCCCGAGGCTACTAAAGACACTATGGATCGTGGCAAAGCGTCTCCCATTTTGGCTCCCCGGCACGATGCTGCTAGTCGTATCGGCAAGCCTGAATCCGCGGCTGAGAAGCTTGCTTCATTGAAGGCTAGAGTTGCAGCAGCAGTAGGTAGCAGTAAGGCAAAGGCTGGTGTCGGCCTGTCTTCACACCCTGCGACTGTCACTGCCAGAGGTGGTCTGAATGTGGATCTCCATCCAGCTCTTCAGGATCTTGGACAGTACAAGCCCTCGAAGAACATCGCCCCGAAATTTGCGACTAGCCTTGGAAATGCGCGTCCTCAGCTAGAGAAACCTGCTGCGAAAGGGAAGAAGGAACTTGATCTTTCGGGACCTTCAGCAGAGGAAACGCGGAACAATCCATATTTCGACAACAGTCTTGGTGGGCAAACTGCGACCTTGAAGAATAGGCATTCGAGACAGTTGGTTTTCAACCAGAAGGGCAAGTACATCCAGCAAGCAAATGCTCTCCGAAGACAGGCCGCCCTTGAGGCGATGAAAAAGCGCATTGCAGAATCATCACGAAAGATTGGAATCGATGAAGATCTCGATACGGAAAAGAAGTACCTTGTGGAAGCTCCACCCAGCATTGAGTGGTGGGATGAGGGTCTGGTGGACGGTGAGAACTACGACAATATCGATGATCCTAAGAGACTTAAGATCGAAACCGCCGACTCAATCATCACTGAATATATCCAACATCCCGTTCTTCTGGAACCTCCACAAGAAAAGAATATGCCAGCGCCCAAACCTATGTTTCTCACATCCAAAGAACAAGCAAAGCTACGACGTCAGAGGAGAATGGTGGATCTGAAAGAACAGCAAGCCAAGATTCGTCTCGGCCTGGAACCAGCACCTCCGCCCAAAGTAAAGAAGGGGAATCTGATGAGGGTTTTAGGTGAAGAGGCAGTTAAGGATCCAACGGCAGTTGAGGCTCGAGTGAATAGAGAGATTGAAGCCCGACATCAGACACATGTTGAGATGAACGATGATCGCAAGCTTACGAAGGAGCAGCGCCATGAGAAATTGGCGAAGAATCAGGAGGGTGACGCTGCCAAGGGTATACATCTCATGGTTTTCAAAATCGATAATCTGGCTAATGGAAGTCATCGATTCAAAATTGCAAAGAATGCAGAACAGATGGCTCTCACTGGTGTTTGCATTATGCATCCACGATTCAATTTGGTAGTTGTTGAGGGTGGTGAGCATAGTATCCGATTTTATCGCAAGCTGATGCTTCAGCGTATCGACTGGACCGAAAATTCACCTACCAGAATTAAGGAGGGCACAAAAGCCGAAGCATTGCAAGATTGGCTGAAAGCAGAGGACGGAAATGGAGAGCTCAAGGACATGACTTTGAATAAGTGCGTTCTGGTCTTTGAAGGAGAGCAGAAGACTCGTGCATTTAGGAAGTGGGGTAGCAAAGTCTGCGAGACGGACAGCTTAGCTCGAGAGACACTGCAGAGGGCGAAGATGGAGAACTTTTGGGCGTTGGCCAAGAGCATGAAGTAAATACCCTGCGGTGCGCAATCATACGCTCAATGTAAATTAATTTGACCTGGCTGAAGTTGACCAGATCGCATCTGCAGTCTTGACTTTTGTATCTCCATTCTCCAACCCATTTCCGTGTGATTCATTTCCAATCATCTTAATATTACATCTCCATCATAGAAGCCTCCAACTCATCATCATCAACAAATCCATATTCATCAATTTTCGGGACTGTTCCATTCCCCGTGCCACCCATCTCTCTATCACCGGCCACATCTGCACGCTGCGCCTCTTCTAGTGCTCTGATGTGCTCTTCTTCTTGCTTCTCCTTATGGTTCTCCAAATCTTTGAGGCTCCATGTGCTGATGCCCTCTTGATCACTAGGCTTGAATGGTTGCGCCATTCCCCTCAAGAACTTCTTTGCAGCCCCAACAGCCATATCAGTGCTAAGATTGACCTCGCCTTCCTGTATTGCCTGGTTGATCCACTTTGGCAGCTGGTCCCTCTTTTTCAAAAATCTCTTGTCTGCGAGTACCATGATACCATAATCATCTTTGCCTCTAAGTACACGACCTAGGCACTGGGCAGCATGTCTCATGGCGTCGAATGAAAGGAAGTCATTCTCTTTGATGCGGTACTTCTCCCGAAGGAACTCCAGACGTGCCTTCAGGATCCTGGATTCGGTGTATTGGAATGGAACTCCAATGCAGAGCACAGTGCGTCCGTACTGGTGATCGAAATCGATTCCTTCGCTGACTTTCCCTCTCGCGACACAGAGTAGGATCGCTCCTCTTCCATTTGAGCAAGCTGTTCGGTACGTTTCGAGTGCTAATGATGTTTCCTGAGCATCAGGCGTCTCGACTAGAATGAGCTTATACTTCCAGACTTCGTCGAGGATACCCATTCCTTGCCACATGCTGATTATGGACTCCATGTACAGGTATGAAGGGAAGAAAACGACCATGCCATCTGGCGTGAGCTTCGCAAACTCGGTAAGGAGATGTCCATAATTTCTAACCACCGAAGGCTCATTTCGAACTTGGAACCCAGAGGAGATAGATACTTGGTCGGACCCTCGAGTGACTATCATTGGCAAGAAGGATCTGCGCGCGAGCGTCATAGGATATGACTCCTGTACCACGGCCGTAAATCCAAGCATCTTTGGGTACATTTCCAGGGGGGATATCGTTCCAGAGGTTATGATGACCGAGCTAAATCGCTCAAAGACAGGCTTGATCGCGATCGCAGCATCTAGGCAGGTAAAGTGGAGGACTGGGTTGGGAACCTCAGCTGTATCGGACTCGTACGGTTCGAGTATGAGAACGAAACCCGTCTCGTATGTTGCAACAAGTGTTGCAAATGTTGCCACTTCCTGCAACGGCTGATAGTCCTCGATGTTGGTTAATTCGAGTGTTCGTACGAGTGAAGTTAGTCTTTCAGCACAGAATCTCAAGGGCTTCTTTTCGATAAAAGTATACTCTTTGAGATGTGCGAGAAAAGAGGGTGGCGTCTCGGAAATAACTTGTCGTACTTTCATACGAGTCTGTAGCAGGTCAGACTGGATTTCTTCGGAAGATCGTGCGACATACCTTCAAATACTCAATGAAGCGCTTCAAAAAGACAATGAAATGCTCTGCTCGCCGAATGTTACCAGGGACAGCTTCCTTCAGAAGGTCGTCTGGAAGAGCTGTATTATCCTTAGCAAGGGACAAGAGGCCAGGCTGAGGGGTTGACTAACCAGGATTAGACATAAATGCATCCTCTTCACGAGCTTCATCTGCGTCTCTTAGTCCTTCCACCAGCTTTGCGTACTCGTTCTTGAGCTTGTCCGCATCGCTGTCTTTCATTTCCGCAATCTTGTTCTCGAGATTTTGGGCGCCCCGGGTTGCTTTTCGCAAAGAGTCTTCGGTGATATCAGTGCTCAGAGATTCTATACAGACATTGTCAATATTGTGCGCCTCGTCAAACACAACAATACAATCTTTGGAAAGCTCCTTGGAAACGCGTTCGGCGATTTTAGGATCGAGTAGGTAATGGTACGAGTAGATGATGACATTGCAGAATGACATCTATATCTATTAGTGGCTGTGGCCGCGGTATGCATTCAGGTAGACTTACCATCCGTCTTGATGTGAAATATGGACACTGCTTGTGCTCTTCACCGTACTTCTCAATCCCGTCGAAAGTCCACACACCGTTAGGTATGAGGTTGTGTGGCTCGAGAAGGTCCAAATTCTGCCATTGTTAGTTAAAATTCCCATGTCATGTGCTTCTGGTCCTTACATCGTGATATATGCAAACTGGCACATCTTCTCCACGATCCTTCTTCTCTTTCACGAACCCAGCTGTCAAGCTCCGACATCTTGCATCTACAACCGAACCACTCTTCTCGCGCTTCACGGAAGGATGAAGACACAGATTCTTCCTACTGGTCAATCCAAGACCCCGGAATTCTTCCTCGTGACCAAGCTCGTCGGCGCGATACTTCATAAGCGCCTTCAATTCATGCAACGCCTTTTCGATCTCGGACATGGTACCTAGGAATCATCAGGATTGCCAGTGCTGTGGAAACAGGAAACCCACGTGAGCAGTAAATCAACTTGCGGTGCTCTGGGTAATATTGCTGGTAAGCCACGATCAGTGAGAGAAGAGACACGGTCTTGCCAGTCCCGGAAGGCATTTCCAAAACGCAGTGACCCCCAGCATCGAGCGTTCCTAGCAGATGATCAGCCTCAAAGTTCAAGACATTAGAGGCGGAGATTTACTTTTGAGATCACACATATAGCTGATTTAAGAAGACACTGTCAGCAACATTCGATGTGAAGGATCACAATCCATACGCATATTGTTCTAGCATAATAGTCAGTACAAATCCATTAAAGGAGCAACTCGTTAAGCTTACCTGGATAGATCATTGGGTACGGGAATAGCACCGGCAGATCACTGCATAGATAATGAGCCTATTGTACGACAAGAGCTATATGTATACATACTCAATATTGAACCTCATTGTATATAGGATGAAGCGTATCGGGCTTGATAGCTGCGCAAGTCTCGTTGAATTTGATGGTCGAGATGCAGGTTGCCACAAAGTTTTGCATTTGTCTGCCTGGAATGCCCGCTAGACGAGAGTACCAAAAATCAGCAACGACAAAGAGCAATAGTACAAGGTCCTAATACTCACTTCGAGTCTGAAACTAACTTTTTATTCATACTCCTGCAGGTTGGGCTCACTTTTGGTGACATAACATATAGAAGTCCATCGTTAACAATAGGTGAATTAGAATGGTCACCGTAGCATTAGTCAGCAGGAACCTACCGTCAGGCCAACGTCGCATGCATGTATTTGTTTTGATCGCTTGGTTTTTCGAGTAGAAAAAGTTCTTCGGCTTCGGGCTCAGGCTATCGGGCAGGAAAAGGGGACTGGCTGGATCAGTACGGAGACGGGACAAAATCAAAGTCATAACACGATGAGAATTCTGCACTATTTTGTACCAAAGTCGCAGCAATTATATATACTATTTCACCTGAAGGATACTCGTCTAGTATCCGTCTGCGAAAGCCTTAACTCAAGAACTTCTGACGCCGACCTGTTTGTTGTCTCGCCGACGAGTGATCCAAATTAAAAGTATTCCTTGTTAGGATAACTCAGCCTCGCCAGATTCGCCCACGTTTATTAGCATCGGTAAGCAACATCCAGAACGCAGCTGAGATCGAGGACAAAGGTTACGCCTACCTCCTCATTGTCCTTCTATGCTTGGTTCAAGTCTGCTCACTGCACATAAGCCATTATAATTATCTGCTCTTCCCACAAGATGCAAGATATGTGAACAGGGAGTGGAAGTGATACGAACGAGATGAGAGTAGCATGCCTGCATGCCATGACCAAAACTCGCAGAAGGCTTGAAGGTCCTTCTGTGAGACTTTCACACGCACTTTTGCACAGATATAATAACAAGTTTTTACAACTTTGCTCTGATAGAGAATAGTTCTGGTGCTCCCTTTTGGCAAAGATCGATCCTGCTCCTATGGGGCTGTCCGAATTCGTCTCCGGCGTGTTCTCCTCAACAAAGTCATTGAAATCACTATGTGAATTTACGGTACTTTTGCGAAATGTTATATACTTCGAGCAAAATTCCGGAAGATGCTAGATGACATTGTTAGAGGCACGCCTTCAAGTCACTTGCATACTTGATGACTTTAGCCATGTGATTGACCCGAGTGAGGGGTCTTCGTTACTGGAGACGAACTTGCTCAAGCCTGGCTGTGCCAAGTTCATTTATACCTTGTCTATTTTTTACCTTCAACCATGCTAGAGTTGGTAAGTTATCAATTTTCTATGGTATTTGATGCTCAGGAGACTCACGATGAGCACGAGGTGTGCGTATGTTAGACTAGTCCCATTGATTGATACACCACTGCCTGTGCCTCAGCATGCCTGTATCCTCCATCCTCTTTACCGGGATTTTTGTGTTATGTTCGAACGGCAAGGACTAATTCGCCGGTAGGATGATATTTGCTACAGTACAGTCCGTCACTTGCACGTTCACTCTCACCATCATTTCCTGCAGTGAAGATCAGCTGACAAGACTCTGAAAACACCTCCTACATGGGTGATCTCTGAGATTGCTCGTTGAAGCCTTCGATATCTCGTGCGTTTGTGGTATCCAGGTGAGCTCATTCTGCCTCATCCGCTGCTTTCTTCATTCAACCATCCGCTTTCGAATTTATTCCTCGCTCATGGTCTCATCTACCGAATATTAATCGGATTTGACTGATAACAGTTTCCCTCGCAATGATAATTGGGATGGTCCAGTCCGATGAGATCACTATTTCCGTTGACTTGCCTCTCCTGTATAGACGACCCCCAATGCTGCGACTTTTCCGTACTCTGCTTCTCTCTGATGGCCTGAGCATATGGTGTGAGCTTGAACAGACTGACTTCCCTTTTAGAATTTCTGCAATCAATGCAGCTGAGGACTTGGAGACGGTATCGTAGAGTCCGGAAACAGAATTACCGTACAGAGCTAGGAAAAGCAATCAATATTGAATCAACGCAATCCATTTAGACTCTGTTATCTCTATCGGCAAATACGTTTGAACCGGAGGTGTAGCTCGAGTTGCAGGGGCGGAAAAAATATACATTGGACGTGGAAACTCTGTTGGAGGGGGGGGGGAAATGTGTTTCTGTGCCAAGTCGCAGGATTAACAGTTGGATCAAGGGTCAGAGGAGGATCAGCTAGTGTGACGTTTGGTATAAGAGTAACTCGTACTGCTAAAGAAGTCAAGGAGTAGAAGCGAGCGATTCAAGGTGAGATGAGATCTGATGGGCCTGTCTTGCTGGTTCGTTGTTAGATCGAAGCTTATGGCAAGCATTCATGTGGTCTTTTTGTTGATGTGGTATGCTCTTAAGCTGATCTCAGGATTCGATTCATGCGTTATCAACACTTCATGCTTAGAGACGCGCCGTTCGATTATATGATTCAAGAGGCTCACCTCCAAAGTCCTCTTGCCCTTCAGCCAGCCAGTTCCTATAAAAACCATACGGTCACGACTTTGTCCCATCTTATCCCTTCACCTGCGGCTCAGTCAGGAAGCCTACTGTCTCAGTTCTTGTCCCATGTCGATTACTGCTAGTACCATCTCCCTGATAGATTATTTTAAAGTTCACAGGTATCGATACGGGGTCGAATCGAGGCTAATATTGCAGCTGGAGGGTAGCATTGGAAATACTAGGTGAGTTTTTATTGAAAAAAAATATTAGATTATGTTCAAGGAACTGTAACAGCCTGACGATTCTAAACCTTTGAAAATTATACATCTCACTCCTATAGTAATAGCTTGAAAAATAGATAGCAATTGCACCGAAAATGATTTTCTCGCCTAACCTTTATTTATATATTAGCAGTTGACAACTATTAAAGCTTGCGTTCATCTGCGGTATAGTGGACATCAGGTCGGTTCTCCCACAAAAACGCCGAGTAAGATTCTCAGGCACGTCCATCAGCCTGAAACTTTGGATCGGCCCAGTCTGTGCTCTATTCGTTCAAGTATGATGCCCAAGTTCAAATGTCACCCCAGCCTCAGATTTTACAGCGAAATCTCATGAAATGATTGGAGGGGGCTACAGCCAAAGACAAATATACACAAGCCTTATTGAATTTATTTGTGAAAGTTTAATATGTTCCGTGGCGGTTTGTGGAACGCGTTTATTTTAAAGGGCTTCCCCGTAGTCGCATCTACAGCGTTGAACTGTAATTGAAAATAGACATCAGCCTCGTGACATTTCCCATGCGTGGCGCGAGGCACCCAACAGATAGGTACCATGTATCTCAGTATTTACAAGTGAGACTAGGAGATAACTGGGCATCGCGTGGGGGTTTCTTGATGTACCTCACTGCGGGATCTTCTTCCGGCATGCTGAAGGCAATGAGACGAGATAGGAACAACTGCCGGTGGTATGGGTGGTATTTATTGTTATGTGAAGATGAAAAGTGAACTGGGAACCTAGTAGTTTGGTAAACGCAAGACTTGGGTCGTCGCTTTAGTTGAGTCATCAAAAGTCATGGCGAAAATGAACTTCTGCCTTAAGTAATGTTCTGCGATGTTTTCACGACTTTGGATCGTTCGAAACTGTCTTCAGACCGAAAACTCCAATTTCAGCAATTTCAAACTCCTCAGAATCAGTGTCAGCTTACCAGTCGGATCCCAAAAGAAGACGTGGTGCTAGATCCACCACCATTGGAAACCGAGAGTACCTGCTAAGTTTGGATATTCTTCGTCACGACCATCTGCGATTACTCGAACAAACAAGCATTCCTTGCCATACGATGTTTAACTACAAATCTATCTTGGGTCACTCGATCCAGCAGTTACTCAGTCTGAATGTAAATGCTTGTAAGTCCAGAAAGCTCGTCGGCTGACTACTCAACTCACTCGGGAACCAGGACGCGAAAATAAAGAATTGCGTGTCTATGCGAGAGATTCAGGATGATGAAGTCCCGCTTCAAAACTTTCTAAAATATCACATCATAACCTTGCTGCCATAGAAGGCAAACCTCTCAGGCTGAAAGATACTATCAGAGTTAATCTTCCCAGCTTTCCTTCCCCTCCAAGGAGGGAGTGCACAGGTAAACCGGTTCGGGGGTTCTGGATGAAGATTTGAAGTACAATCCCGCATGACGCAGCGCTTCTGGGTTCCGACTGGAAATACCTGTGCTGCACCGCATCTCAAGTTCGATGTTGTGATCCGAGAGGAGAGGGAAGAAGAGCTTATGTAAACAATCGGGTTCCACCTTTCCACTCCCACATCTCTGACTCCTTCAAGAATTGAAGCAATGATACATCAAGTTCTGATAGTGACAGCATACCTTGCTAATGATCGCTGCTTGCAGAAGACTTAGATTAGGCAATGAAGCTACCGTATTTTTGGCCAGGAGAGTCTATCTGAGGGAACGACTTTGACACTTCATGCGTGGTTCCTGTCACTACACGCATTGCTCGGGTATTGACTTCGGACATCTGCAGGCCTACTTTCTCGAGCTGGCCGTGAGATAGAGCAAGGCGTACAAGGTTCTTTGAGACTGTAGATAACGGGGGAGCGGGTGTAGGAATCTGACATCTGCGATAGAGACTACTCCAAGGACACTACATTTGTGGCATGAAGTTGTATACCACAAGCATAGATGCAAGAAGAAATCGCCTTCGGAACTTATTTGGAAGCCTCGTTATCTGCGCTGCGCACCCTCTACACATGCAAAAGACATATGCACGAGAAGTAGACCGACGGGGTCCAGCACGGCGTCAGGGAAGCGACAAAAGCAAAGAGAAGGACCGCATCGTGAGTTATCCAGCCCAGCGCACAGTCCACCGCGTCGCTAGCCGCCACAGTAAAACAGAAGAAAGTGAACGGTCGGGCACTTCTAGTAGAATGTATTTTAGTTCATGATCGTATTGCTCAGCGCCCCACGCTGGCCGAATAATGTACACCCCTCAAAAATCAAATCCCGGTGCATGTAGAAACTCCATTGCAGAAACCGTAAAACCCAAACCCATCCCAATATTATCCTTCATATCCCGCAAGTATTCCACCATCCATCCAAGTTCAGCATGCCAGTAGAATGGTGAACAAGGCCAGGGTATGTTACTCCTAGGAAAGAAGAACCAGCACAAAAAGCATATCTAAGATCGCTCTCCACGGAGACGTCTGGCGAGCTGGATGTCCTTCGACTGGATGGTAACTCTCTTGGCGTGGATTGCGCACTGTAAGGTTGTTAGTGCGAATGGGAAGAGTGGCTTTCGGAGTACATACAAGATTAGTATCTTCGAACAAGGAAACGAGGTAAGCCTCGACGGACTCCTGAAGAGCACCGATGGCGGAGGATTGAAATCTCAAGTCGGACTTGAAGTCCTGTGCGATCTCACGAACCAGACGTTGGAAGGGGAGCTTTCGGATGAGGAGCTCGGTGGACTTCTGGTAACGACGGATCTCACGGAGAGCAACGGTTCCTGGCTTGTATCTGTGGGGCTTCTTGACACCTCCGGTTGACGGTGCCGACTTGCGAGCAGCCTTGGATGCCAGTTGCTTACGGGGAGCCTTGCCACCGGTGGACTATGAACATGTTAGCAGAGGCTCGATGGATGTGAAGAGGGAAGTGTTGTTGTGGTGGGGCGGGACGCGTGAAAGATGGCTGGAGTGGGCTACAGGCTCAAGCTGAGCGAAAGCTGCGGTCGCGATCCTGAAGTTGACGCGTCGTGAAGTCAAATGGTGGAGGGGAAAGATGACAGAGGAATGATGCTTACCTTACGAGCGGTTTGCTTGGTACGAGCCATTGTAGATGTTTCTCGTGATGGTGGATTAGTTGTTATAATTGTTGGTTGTTGAAGTCGATGGTCGAGAAGATGCTGATGTTGGAGGGGTGGAGAAGGAGAAGGGGAAGGAGGTGGGAGGGGCGGTTATTTGTAGGTGCGTGACGCTAAGGAGTGTGATTGCGCTAGTCAAGTATTGGCTTTTTCCATTCTTTTCGCAGTTTCGCAGATCAGATCAGAGTGCATTACAGGGGTTGTAAAAGCAACGATTCACTTTCAATTTGCCGACCAATAGAATTGCACCACAACCATCATTACGATACTTCAAGTGGAACTTGCACCTGTAGGAGTTAACTGTATGAGTCATTCCACTCTAGGCAGGCAGGCAGGCAGGTAGCGTCTATGATACTTGGTGGACCTCAAGATTACAGAGTAGAGCAAAGTGAATAGTTGCATCGTAAGCTACCGACCTACCTACCTACCTACCTACCTACCTATCTACCTGCTTACTTACCTCTGATTCACCGATTGTGAATGTAATGAGTAAGTGACTGACTGACTGACTGACTGACTGACTGACTGGACTGACTGACTGACTGGACTGACTGTAATGCCTGGTCCTTCCACTACGGTATCCTATGCTGTCTGGATCCGACTCCATTGCATCGCCTTCCTTGCTTGCATGTTCTGTCGCCACCCCTGCCTGCCTAAGCTACTAAGTATAAGTAAGTACTCTCTCTGTAAGTAAGTACCTGTCAGCTCAATTTCGGGCCAATCGACAGTCGCTCCTGCTTTTGTTTTCGCTTGAATCCGTTTTCGGTTTAAGCCCGAATCCTTAGCGTGTGATTGCCGGTCAGACCGCGGGGACGCGCCACCTCAAATATCACAGCCTCCAACCACGCACTTCACATCTTCATTCTTCTATCCCAAGCCATCACATTCATCTTGACATCCACACTTCGACTTCAAGTCACCTCTCCAATCATCTCCTCAAACAATAACATCTATCCCTCATCATGACTGGACGTGAGTACCCCCTTCCCTCATCTGCACTCTTCCTCTTCCTCCATTCTTGACACTGACGCGTCTTCCTCGCTACAACAACATCATACTGACGCGTCTCACAGGCGGAAAAGGTGGAAAGGGACTCGGAAAGGGTGGAGCCAAGCGTCACCGCAAGATTCTCCGTGACAACATCCAGGGTATCACAAAGCCTGCGATTAGACGTCTTGCGCGTCGTGGTGGTGTGAAGCGTATTTCGGCCAGTACGTCCCTCTTCAACATCCATCAGCATACGAATACTGACCAAACCTCCAGTGATTTACGAGGAGACCCGTGGCGTTCTGAAGACCTTCTTGGAGGGTGTTATTCGCGATGCGGTCACATATACCGGTACGTTTTTTCCACGAGTTTTGCATGCCGTCCCATCTCGACTAACGCGTCTTTCAGAGCACGCCAAGCGTAAGACGGTTACATCTTTGGACGTTGTCTACGCTCTCAAGAGACAAGGTCGCACACTTTACGGTTTCGGAGGTTAGATGTGGTCATGGTCTTTACGAATTTCTTGAGCTGGGAGTGGGACTTGTATTATGGGGGTCGGATAATCACACTGGCGTTCATGGATTACTTGTATGGGATACAACTTCTGAATTTTACATCTTACAGCCGATAACCTTGCTTTGTTCTTGACGCGTCGTGTTTATTGTGATCACTCCGCGTCGGCGGGCCTTGGCGTTTCTCACGAGCCTCGTAATATACATGTGGCAGTGGGGCGTCACGTTCTGTTAAAAGTTTGTATTCGATACTTCGGTTCTTACAAGGGCCTGGAGCTTATCATGATAAATACTCAATTGAGGCTCACTGCCGACATCGCATGGGTTTTGGTTTTTACTCTCAATGTTCATATGTTTGGCCAGCCTCGTCGGATCCTGTATACAATACAGGCGGCCCTTGAGAAATGTTCATAGTGTATTTTAGATACCCACTAGTCGTATCTGCTTTGGTAATTTGAGAGCTTCCGAGCTATCACTCTTCAATTTAATTCATTTACAGTCTGTATCCTAGAGGACTGAACGCTATCGTTAATGCTTACGAGCTTCCCGGTTCCAGAATCTCTGGGCGAACTCCGAGCTCAAATAGTCCAGACGTTGTCCTAAAAGTTTATACCATAAAGCCATGGGACTGTTTCGGTGCATGTGAGCGTCTTCACTTCTGTTCCTTGCATCCGACCTGAGTTGGGATTCTTCTATTCGTATCCCATAGATTCGATATCAGTTTGTGACTTGAAGACTTCTAGCTTACACATTCACACATCTTGTGTCTGTCAACTTGAGAAGTCCTATCTATATATCCTTTACGACCCGCAATCTAGGTTACAGGCACTTTGTTGATACTTGTGAGCCATATGCTGGTTTCTGAAATTGAGGCGTTGACTGATGCGAATAAAAAGCTACGTCAATACTGCATGCTTTGTCGTCACCGTGCTGTTTCAGCGTTCGAGGTGGATAGGTTGAGTTTCCGGTGAAGCTTGTCTACCGATTTTGACATGCGTTTCTTGCTACAGTCACCAGCTTTCCGAGAACAAAGCGTCTCAAATTTACTCATGTTCGCAGTGAGACTAGTTAATATTTCCTTAGAAGGTCGTTCCGAATGACAGGACTATCCCAAAGTATTACCGAGGTCATGATGTATCATATTCTATAGCTCAGCTATTATAGATCTCAGACTTATAGAGAGATTGTGTACAGTGCTCACCTGATGGCTAAGAGTTATATAACTGATGGTATTACGTAGCGTATACTGTGGTGCTGAACTCCGCAGACGCTGCAGGGCATTACTTAGTTGACAGCTGAATCAAATCATATGCCGGTAAAGCAGTAGCTCGAATTTCAAGTACCAGGGCGATGTTAGGTTAGAAGTATATATCGAAATAAGTCAGAGAGGTACAGTCTCACTCACCTTTGGTAAACAACAGTGTAAAGCAACGAAAGTTTCACGATTCCCAGGCCCTGTTGATATATGGACCAGTAAATATTTCGTTATACATTTGGTTTACTTCGTTTGGCTCTGGTAAGCCCATTCTATAACACACCCACACTTTTCACAGTAGGTAATATGTCTTCTGTCTCGCATAGGAGCCTCTCTATCATATGTAGTCTTCTTCTCGCGTGCCTCCAACAAGACTTCCCAGGTGCTGTATAGTATTTTGATCAGAGCCGTACTATGAGATATTTAGCGGGTTCCGGTTCCCGTATCTCCTTCTAATATATACCATGGCTCACTATTGATCCGTCACCGGTTCTTTATCACCATGTATATCTCACTACTTGAATTGTTAATATTACTACTCAAATGCGTTATCTTCGACATAACTTTGACAATTCTGGATAACTAATCGGATAACTAATTGTGGGACGCGTTTATGTCCCCTGCTATATTATCATAGTACGTTCTCGAACCTGCACTATCCCTTCTCTTCACGATCATCATGCCTGCCTGTCTCTATATTTCTGTAACGTTCATCAACTTTAGGGGTTGTTCTATTCGTTTTAATATATTAACTTAAGCCGTGTTTCTTGATTAGTATTATGCTTCTCTCCTGAATAACTAATACGCCCTACTAAAGTATAAAAATAATTATTTAGGACTTGGCTACATGCTTTGGTTAGGACTTGGCTACATGCTTTGGATATATCTTCTTTTGCTTAAAATATCTTCAGTCTTTATTTTAGATAGTGTTGAGTACAGGCATTCTTGCACCTTGAACTAATACGTGTTTGTAGATTTATTTCACCGAAGTAATGACCTTTATACATATATGGCCTTTCTTATACTGAGCATCGTCCGGCCAGTCGTCTAGAATGTTGTCACGGAAGACTACCCTATTCTCTCACCTATAGCTATAACTTGTATATGCGTACTCACGTATCATAATATGCAAGCAAAGAGTTACGAAAGCCAAATCTGTTGTCTACGGGTTTCGTATTCAGACTCCTTACTACCTGTAAAGCTGTCATTATTTCTTGAACCCTTTATCAGAGAATATGATTTTAATAAACTATAATTGGACTTATGCTCTTATATGGTTCTTGACTCAGAATATATCATAGTATCCTACTATTTTTCTGGTATTCGAAACATATTACAATGGGAAAATATCGGAAAATTCGATTTATCTGCTCGATGTTCTCGGATACATCTCACATATACGAGTTCGAGGGTTTTCTTTTTTTCTGATATGCAGTTCCGCGACCCAGATATATGCTTAATTTGGGGACATCAAATTCAGGAGCTTACCTCTTATATTTACATGCTCATGGAATCGTATAGTAGCACCTCGTATAAACACAGCGTACGAGCGTGGAAGACCACATACCTTGTAATACGCTTTAATAAGCTTGTCATATGTGCTCGAACATAAGAAGAGAAGGGGGAGCGGACGCACCGAGCATATGGAGATCGAGCGAGCTGATGGCTACTTGCACTTATATTCGAAGCAGGATCAAATGGAAAACTAAAAGTATATCAAGAACATATCCCATATCTTCGTTTCCCTAAAGCACGCCATGATACCGTGTAAACCTCATCGTACCAGATCAAAGGTCATGCTAGCATCGGCAGTAAAAGCGCTTAGGTCCATTCAATATATAAGAATTTCCTTAAGTCCCTTTATTTTATCGATCTAGTTCCTGAGATGAAGATCGGTAAAGTTTTTTTTAGTCTAGGATTATATATTAACCAGGCGAAATTGACTAGATTCATGAAATCTGATGCCGAGGATCTATAAGGCAAACTAGAATGAATATTCTAGGCCGCTTAAATATTTTCAATAGACACCTATCCACTGTCTGTCCTCTACTAACACCGCAACTGAAATAAACACTCATTGTCTGACTTAATATAGGCACAGCTGCAGCTGTAAAGTACGCCGAATCACAACCGAGCAGTGGTAGAGAAACACTAGATACGGCCTGAATAGTGATACTTTTGAATGTGCTAAATAGCTAGACTTTCGGAGAAAATTGTATGTCTCACAAGCCTGGGCAATTAAGACACTGCTCAGGTAGCAATACAGATAACTCTTTCCAATTACCCTTGGCCAAGAGTGACCACGATCATCAAGGTGTTGAATCCTCACTCGATAGCCCTCCCCAGTCAAGGTTCATTTCCGAACAATTGCCCAGACTTCGCACTCATACAAGAGACCCTTTACAGCCAGAGAAGCCACCCCGATGACAGTATCAGATGGTCGATGTCCTCCTGCATCCCGATCCATAAACTCCATCTAGAGAAACATAGACTCAGTATTTATATCTCATAATTTTTTTGTCACGATCACGGAGATCAGGCTCTATAATATCACTAGACCTCCAGTAGCTAGTTGCGCACAGACCTCTACTTCTATAGCTTTCTTCTGAGGTTTCTAAACCTTCTCTATAATATAACTACGCTTTTCCAGAACTTCTATTCCGACATCTTTTCTAGTAACTACCGCAGGGAGAGACTAAGCTATATATCTCTCTACTAGCAATTCTTTCGTGCTTTAATTTCCTCTCCAAAAGAAACTAGTAAACCTAGTAATAGTACTAGCGGTACCTACTACTACTACGGCGCCTAGATATCAAGATCGCCTCAGATTTCGGTAATAAGCCCTTAGTAAACCCTAGATATTAATAGAATATCCACGAAGAATCCTATAATATTAGAAGGCCTTAGATTATAGGGATATATACCCTCCTAGCTATATATAGCTATTTGTACTAAGTACTCCTATATATTTCAGGATTCTTCTAAGCCTTAGAAATAGTAGAAAGAAGTATCTAGATCCACTATCTGCAGCTTCCCTAAGGATAATAACCCTATATCCTAATATAGAAGTTATACCCTAGGTAAATATTATCTCGAAACCCTATATCTTAGCTTTTCCCTTCGAGAGCCTCGAGTGAGCTAAACTAGCCCCGCTATCTTTCTTTCAAGCCCACCTCGAGATAAGAATATTACTACTAACTTAGCTTCGAGCTAACTATAGATAATATTAATACTAAAAGCTAGATATTACTACTATCACTAGCTATAATTACTATAATATATTAATAATACCTAGTACTCTAGTAGTAAAGAATCTAATAATATTAATTCTTTCTTCTAAGAGTTAATAAATAATATACTTACATAATCGCCTAAGATATACCTTAACTACTAAATCTCAGAATCTGACGCGGTAGATTTAGTATATCCTTATACTATTTCATAGCCCTTATATATTAATCTCTACGAAGAACTAAAGGGATTAACTCGAAAGTTCTCTAAATTTCAAATTTTCGAGAACCCGAATATTAAGAAGACTACTTACCTTATCTTAGCTCGAGCAGTCTCGAAGCTAACCTTACTTTACTCTATAACTTCTATATAGCTTTCCCTGAGCTAATCTAGTATTATATTAGTAGCTAAGATAAACTCTATATATTAACTTTCTAGCTAGAAGATATTATAACCCTTAAGATATAATAGTTACGATATATTAAGGGAATTACTAATTATATAGTTATATATATTAAAGTCTCTAGAATCTGTATTAAGTTTCTAAACCTTTAAATTAATTAAATATTTAATAGAAATAAGCTCTATATCTAATACTTATCTTTATAAGCTAAAAAATATCTAGGAAGGTATAACTTCGTAAGAACTATCTGCTCTATTAATACTAAAGAAGCTACTGAATATAGCTTAAACCTAAAACCTCTAATAATTAGCATAGATAACGAAGCTAATATAGCTACTATATTAAGCTAATACGATCATAAAAGAGGGAGGAGAAATACTAGAGGTAGCTAAGATATTACTCCCCTTATAAGCGTTTAAGGTTTCTATCTTTAATTAAACTTATATAAGATATAAGTAAATCCCGCTTAGAGAAATAATAAAGTAGCTAAAAGAAAGAATTCAATAGAAACTATATTCTAAGATATATATTAAAGCTGCTCGAGAGAAAATTAAGAAGACTAAGATAAGTAAGATATCTAGAATATCTAGAATAAAGATACCCCGGTTTAAGAGAGCTAAGGATATCTGCAGTAAAGGAGCTATACTAGTAATATAATAGCTAGATCGTCTTAACTATAACTTTAAGGTAGAAGGTCTAATACTACTAGCCCTAAACTACCTTAGAGCTATTACTATATTACTTAGTAGAGATACTTTAAGGCGTTTCCGATTAGATACTAGAATAAAAGAGATTATATAGAATAGAATGTATATAGGCGAAGAAGAGAAGTAAGAAGTTATCAAGTAGCTTAAAACTTAGTATCTAGATAATAAACTGCCCTTAGAAGAGATAGATATTATAGCTAAGGTATTAAATCTTATTCAGGGAGAATACGAAAATCTTATCTCTTACTATTACTATATTACTATACTCCTTAAACGTATAGAAGTAGCTGATATTAAAAAAGGTCTAGGAGAACCTTTACTACCTAAGAAGACCTCTAATAAGTATATCCTTACCTCTCTTACTTAAGCTTTTATCTGTAGAATTAAAGATAATAAGCTAAGAGTTTATATTTTAAATAATAATATTCTGCGAGTTCTATACTTATAGAGAATATATAAGATACTTTATCTATCGTAATAGTTAATTAAAGCGTAGGAGAAAGTAGAAGAAGAAGTAGAGAAGAGAAAATACTTTAATAAGCTAGAAGAGTATATCGCGTAAGCTATAGGAATACTTATATATATTATATTAGCTACCTATACCTAGAATATACTTACTTATCAAGTGCAGACTAATACTAGTGCTTCGAGTTAGCAAAATAATTCTTCGGGCCTACCCCAGAATCCTCCGAGCTCTTATTAATCCCAGTAGAATTCTTCGAGTGCTTTATCTACTTATCTACTCTAATTATAGCTAGTTCTATAGCTTATCGCTTCTTTAACCTTAAATATTTAAGCTCCGCTAATAGCTAGGAGTAGAACTAGATACTAACCTTAGTAATACTAGCTACCTTACTATTGAAATAAATTTAATATAAGCGAAAGATAGTAGTTATATCTAAGAAACGGAATATAAACTAATATTAATACTTCTACTAATATCCCTCTTTTATAACCGGCGCGTCAAAGCTTAAATCTATATATTAATAGAACCTTAGCGTATAACTCTAAGAGAGATAATATCCTCTATATTAGCTATAGATATTATAGCTACCTTAAGTTAGCTTATCTAAATATTATATTACTCTTTTAGGAGCGTACGTATCTGAAATAAATCATATTCCTAGAAACTATAGCCCAGGTATTATATACTTAGCTATAGGAAGACTTTTATAGTATCGAAGGACCTAGAGCTATAGATAATAGGGTTCCTTTTAGCACCCCTAAATCATTATTGATAATATCTGCAATATTATCTTCTAGCTCAGAGATAGCTAGTATACTAAGCTTAATAGAAATAACCTTATTTAATCAATTTATCTAAGCTAGATCTACTAAGTTAAGTAATAAAGCTAGAAAAGCGAAAGCTATAATTATGCTTTTAGATAACCTATAGTACTAAGCGGAATCTATAGAGATATTAGGGAATAAGGCAGAAGAAGAGAAGGAAGATAAAGGTATTTATACTAGAGTAGTATATAGGACCCGGTATAAGAAGCGTATAAGGATTAATATTCCTAAGAAGCATAAGAGAGCAAAAGAGCTAGAAATAGTAACCTAAGGATCTGGATTAAGGTCTATAATAAGAGAGGAGAGAAGGAAAGGCAGATAATTATAACGATACAAGACTCAAGGCGGTATATAAGCAAGGATAAAATAAGTAGGGAGGCTAAGAGCGGTCTTATATAGTCTACTACTAAGGAACTAAAAAGATAATGAAGGAAGAAGAAGAGAGATAGAGTATAAGGCATCTTATATATATATACTAGTACTAGTCTGATACTATATCGAGTCCGATACTAGTTATGCCGGGATACTTATAATACCTGTGACTTAGGCCCCGGTATCTATTCCTCTCCTTATATGATATTCAGGTAAGCTATCGTTATATTACCCCCCCCYTAAGAAGAGCTTAACCCTAAGCTCGGAAGGTTATAGTTTATACTAGAAATTAGTCTTTATTATAACTATTTTCATTGATATTCGCGTAATAGATACTAGCTGCTCTTTAATAGTAGTAAATTCTTTATCAGGTACTAACTAGTTACGTTATTATAATAGTACTATATTAGTTATAGCTTCTAAATCGGGCAGTAAGCTATATTTACTTTATCTATTTACAGCAGGAGTCGAGTTTAAGTATAGCGTAGAGTATATAAAGGAAAGGGTTTATTAATATTAGAGCCTTTCTTATTCAACTGCGATAACTACTTAAACTATAAGTATATTCTCTCTATATTATAATATAGTTATGTCACGAACTAGCATAGTTCTTGGCACTAAAACCGTCCTGGCACTAGAATACTAATAGTACTATCTAATGGTATATACTAGACGAGTTTTAGTACTAGAAAAGAGTTAGTACTATTAGAGGAAAGGCACTAACACGGTTATAGTATAAACTAGCGAGTAGTACTATACGCTTACCTATAGTATAGTAATAATAGTATTATAGCTATAGGTGATCCAGGATCACGTGATATACTAGACTGCTAGATAGTCTTACGAGCTTACACGCTCTGCAAGATATCTTATATAGCTAGTATAAGGGAACGAAAGTTCTATATAAGACTAGTACTTCTGCTATTAGATAGAAGCTTCGTGCTTAAATTTATATAGTAATTAATACTTACTTATAATATCTTAATTCTAATTAAGAACCGAACTTCTTATTTACTTTACTTTATAGCTAATACTAACTAACGAGCTTATATACCGTATACTAGTTAGAACTAGGAACGTTATACTTTAAGTACCTTACTTAAAGTATTATTAGTAAAAACGAAATAGCTACTAAGGAAGGATCTATCGTAGGAGAAAGCTCTTAGACTAGTAGGCCGGATAAGGTTAATAAAGTCGATAAGAGTATACTACTTCGTGTAAACTTACTTAATACTTATTATAAGAACTATAATAAACTAGGATAATTTATCCTCTAGTACTAGATATATCTCGCCTTTAATAGAGATAAGTTCGAAGTAGACTCCCTTAAAGTCTTATAGATTACTTCGTTCTTCCGCGATACTATAGC
>FJUX01000224.1:39857-51937 GCA_900074905.1 Rhynchosporium agropyri | reverse complement strand
TAAGACCGTCTAGTAGTCTAGTATATCACGTGATCCTGGATCACCTATAGCTATAATACTATTATTACTATAATACAGGTAGGCGTATAGTAATACTCGCTAGTTTATACTATAACCGTATTAGTGCCTTTCCTCTAATAATACTAACTCTTTTCTAGTACTAAAACTCGTCTAGTATATACCACTAGGTAGTACTATTAGTATTCTGGTGCTAGGACGGTTTTAGTGCTAAGAACTATGCTGGTTCGTGACATATAGGTCTAATAAATATTTCGTTACTAATTATAAGTTCTAAGCTACTAGCAGAGAATACGCTAAAAGCTTATAACTAGAAAAGGAGAAGAAAAGGAGAAGATATACTCGTAAGATAGGATCACGAGTAAAAGATAAGAAATCCTCTAGACTAGAGAAGAAGGATAGATCGAATAAGCTAAGAAAAAGAGATCTATATTATAAGAGGAAAGGGCACGCTACTATCGTAGACTCAGAGGATAAGTATAACTCCGAGGAAGCGTTAAACACTAAGATATTAGACTTAAATAATAATAAAGTCGAAAAAGTTATATTATTAAAGGAATCGATTAGTAAGAGTACCCCTAAAGACTAGATAATTGATATAGGAGTAAGTTTATCTATAATAACTAACTCTACTTATTTAGGGAATTAAGACTAATATTTAAAGTCTATATATAAGTAGAGAGAGGAATACTATCGTCTCGTATACGAGGAATAGTACTAGTTAAAGCTATAGATAGAACTTCCTATTATTTAGATAATATACTCTTCGTACTTAGACTAAGCGTTAATTTAATCTCTATAAGAAACTCTATAAAAGTAGCTACCTCGGGATATTCGATAATAAAAGTATCTATATTATAAAAGTAAGCGAAAAGGTCCTAAAAGCTTTATAATCCTAAGAGCTATATATTATAAAATATATCTTAAGAGAGTTCGATAGTAAAGTAATCGGAAAAGGATAAGTCGAGCTATAGCTAAAAGTACTTATAGCTAGAGAAATTATTAATAGTAACGCTAAAGATAAAATAAGTACTAAAGATACTCTAAAGGACTGAACTCGCGAAATTATCTATAAAAGATACCTTAAGTACTATAGACGATTCGTATATCTTAGATCTAATAAAATTCGGAACTTATATAAAGTAATTATATTATAAAAGAGGATTAAGATTCCTTAAGATCTAGATATCTATAATATATATATACTAATAAAGATAAAGAATCAGATTCTAAAGAAGCTAAGTCTATAGCTTACTGAAATTCTTAATTTAATATAATTCGATATCGCCGGACTATTCCCGACTATAATATATAGAAACTATTACTTTCTACTAATTATTAATATCTATTTCTAATAAGACTACGTAATACTAATAAACGCTAAGAGCGATAATTACTAATCTCTAAAAGACTAGAAAGTCGATATTAAATTATAATCCGGGAAAATAATTAAATATACGAGATTAGATAATATACTAGAACTACTTAAAGTTACTTCTAATTAGAAGGTCGAAGATATAGTCTTAGTATAATCTATAATAATTATATTATTACACTAGAATAGACTAGCTGAACGATTAATCTAAAGTATAGAATTCGATATATGTATAATACTCGAAGAGGCCTAATTGCTACTAGAATCCTGGGATAAAGCTACTGAAGCCGACTCGTATATAAGGAACTATACTACTACCGGACTTATAGTCGTTAACTAAAAGACTTACTTAATAAAGGCTTTTACCGGAGAAATACTATCGATCGATTATATCCGGATAAAGGAGAGTAATTACTTCTACTATATAGATAAGAAGACTATTCCTATAAACGAACGATACGATAAACTAGTTAACTCTAGCTAAGTTAAGGTCTTTATAAGCCACTTAGAAAGTATAACGAAATACCTTAAAGTTTACTCCTTAGAATAAGATTTAATAATATTATTAAGTAGAGTTATTATTAAGAAGAGTAGTAAAGGAGGTTTAGTCGACTTTGGACTTCGTAATTACGTATCCGGACTATAAGAGATAATAAATATCGCTTCTAATAGGAGAGCCCGCGGATAACCTAAGGCACTTGAACTAGCTATTAACGATATAGAGATAACTAGTACCCTATAGGTAAAAATACTTAGATTTACTCTACTTAGAGATATATTAAGCTTTATAGAGTAAGATATAGTAGATAGTACTCTTGAACTTAGTTCATAAATAAATATATTACTATGATTAGCTATAACTCCTAAGACTATATCACGAGTAGACTTATCACGTGATACTCCTGAGTCCGGCTTACGAGTAAACTTTACTTAGGAGCCCGAATCGGAAGTAGCTAAAGTATATAAGGATAATTAAATAACTATAGAAGTAATAGTATTACTAATCCCTACTTCTAATACTATATTACGAGTTAATCTAATAGTTAATAATAACGAGGTAATTATAGAAGCTAAGCCTATGAAATCATAAGATAACTAAATAAGCGAGATACTAATAAGAGAGAGTAATAAACTAGGTGATATAAACTAAGAAGTACTTAGGTATTTCACTCGATCGCGTAAGAGAGTAAGATTAGACTTAGACTTATAAGGTAATACTAAAAGGATCCGTGCTATAATTAGAAAGATATTACTTAGAAAGGATCGCTAGTAAAGAAAATAGAATAACTTAGTAATAAACGATAAATAGAGCGAAGAGTAGATATAAATCGTATTAGCTGCGAAAGAAATCGTAAGGATCAAAATTCTAAAGACGTATAAGGAGGTATTGAATAGCCGAAACGTAAAGGAATAGAAAGCTATAATAGCTAAGGAAATACTATTACTATACGTAAATAGGACGTTCCGCGAAGTTATTCTACCAGAAGGATCGAATCTAGTTTTATATAAATAGGTATATATAATTAAAACTCTTACTAATAGAAGTATAGAAAGGTTTAAAGCACGACTTATAGCGAGAGGATTTAGCTAAGTATATAGGATAGACTACGACTAGATATTTATACTAACTATCAGAATAGATATACTAAGACTATTTCTAGCGATTATAGTAAAAGAAGACCTAGAATACTACTATTATAATATTAAGAATACTTTTATAGAATTAGAGCTTAAAGAGGAAATATTTCTAAAAATATTAGAAGGGATAGAGGTCAGGAAAGAGTACGTATAGTAAGTACTAAAAAGCCTTTATAGTCTAAAGTAAGCTACTAGAGACTAGAACTGACTTATAAAGTTAGAACTAGTAAGTTAGGGATTTACCTAGAGCGTATTAGACCTATATATATTTATATATAAGGAAAAATCAGTAAAACTCCTAGTATATATTAATAATATTATAATATATAGTAGGAATAAGAGGGAGCTAGACTAGTTCTATAGGAAAATATCGAGGCGATTTAAAGCTAAGGACCTAAGGGAGATTAGTAAGATCCTTAGAGCTAGAATCACTCGAGACAGGAAAACTAGAAGCCTTAAGATCGACTAAGAATAATATCTTACTAGTATACTCGATAAATTCGGTATTACCTAAGGAATCTTTAAGCTAAAACAGACTCCTGCTATTAGATACGAGAATCTCTATCTTACTAGCGGTAATAATAAACGGATTAATACTAATAAGTACTAGTAAGCTACTAGAAGTCTAATATACGAGATAATTTATATAAGACCTAATATCGCTTTTATCATCGGAAAGCTAAGCTAATTCATAAGTAACTTAGCTAAATACTATAGTTATTTACTAAAAGTACTCTTATAATATCTAAAGTTAATAGTTAAGATAAAGATCTACTATAGACTAAGAGAAGAATACGATATTATAACTCTATTCTCTAATACTAACTAGGTAAGCGATAAGGTCGACTAGAAAAGCGTCTCGGGAAGTATAGTTATACTCTATAGCGGACCTATCTTATAAGCAAGTAAGAAGTAATACTTTATAGCTACCTCGAGTTGCGAATTAGAATATATAATACTCGTAGCTTACGCGAAATAAAGTTAATAGTTTATATAAGTACTTCGGGACTTAAGGTATCCTTAATTCGTTAGTGAAAATGCTTCTTTAGTTTAAATATATAGAGATAACTAAAGAGTAATCGCTTTAACTAAGAATATATACTTAAACGAGCGTTCGAAGTATATCGATATCGCTTACTATTTCGTGCGAGACTTAGCTAAAAGAGGACGCCTAAAAGTCGACTATATTCCGATAGATAAGATAGTTATAGATAGTATAACTAAGCTATTAGATCAAGTAGCACTCGAGAAGTTCAAGAGGCAGATAGAACTTATAGAAGAAGGTCGAAAAGCAGCGTGATCTACTCTAAGGGGGAGTATTAGAATATGAAAGGTTCAGCGTAGAATTACGTAGTTTCTGATTAGAGATTAATACTATAAGAGTATATAGCTCTTTTATAGGAATAGCTCTTCCTATAAATTAGAAGAAAGTAAGTAAGTAGATAATTAAAGTAAATAGTCTAACCTACTAGCGTCTAATTCCTCTGTGAATATTGCCCCCGTCCCTATAAGTATACGAGATTAGGGATATACCTTTCAGTAATTAATAATATATACGCAGGCGAATAGAATCTCTAGCTATATAAGGTCAGATGTATTTTAATCTATTATAACTATATACATCTTCTCGATAGTTATACGTATAAAGCGTTCAGCTCTTTCATCTTACTCTAGAGTATATAAAGTAAACTCTTTCAATAGTATTCCAAGATAATTAGCTAGCTTCTTCATCTAAGAGAGAAAGTACTTCTTACTTCTTTTATATCTCTATACTTTAATTTTATAATAATATTATATTTCAGTTAGCTTAATTAGCTTTTAATTAGCTAGATAAGTATTCGACTTCTTAGCGTAAGTAAAGGCTTACTTTCCAGTCGAATAAGCGTATAAGAAGATAAAGATATGAGAGTAACTAATTAGACTCTTAGGTTTAAGATATATTATATCTATATAGATTTTATCTATCGATCTAGCAGATCAGACACGTGCCGATATCTTATTAACCTTTCGAATAAATCGGCCTTTCTTTTATAATACGTAAAAGCGAGTTCTATTAGTCTTAAGCTCTATAAACTTTATACTAATAACTATAGCTTGAGTATATCTGTGACGGGTTATACCCGTTAGTATACTCGACGCCTAAGGCGTCTACGCTAGTACCTGACGTATTATTATATATGTTTTAATACTACTACTACTAGCAGCCGCAGTATATCTTTTCTTCAGAGGGAGACTTCTATTACTTCCTTGCTTCTCTTTAGTTAATTTTCCTTATAATATAGATAAGCTTTTATATTATATACTTTATATTCGCTTTATAATATTAGAATTAACTTATTTCTAATATTCTTAATCAAATAATAGAAGATCTGCTTTCGAGTAGTAGATAATACGCGTATATAAGAAAGCTAGTACTCTAGCCTTACTATTGCTATACGTATACTTATGATATAGAGATAGACGCCTCGGACTATATATAGTAGATCCGGCTACTTTACTTACGATACGGAGATAGATACCTCGGACTATATATAGTAGATCCGGCTATTTATACGACTGCTATACGGGTAGTAATTACGATAACGCTAGGATATATAGTTTACGATAGCAGAAGAATAGCTTTCCTAGTAGCTATTAGATGCCTTCGAGGTATAAAGATAATAAGTTACTAAGCTAGTAGTATAATAAGTAAGTTCGATAGCTATTTTAGCTAGTAGGATCGAAGATATAGAATAATAAAACATATAGCTAGTGCTACTAATAGTACTAACCTTAATCGATATAATATAATCGATAACTCCGGAGCTAACTATAGCTACGAAGTAACGTATACCGAAGCCTGAAAAGTTCGATAGTACTGACCTAGCCCTATACTCTTAATTCGAGGGTATCTTACGAGCGAAGCTAGAAATCGATACTATTACTATTAGTAACAAGAGAGAACGAATATAATACGCGTTTAGCTATCTCTCGGGCGAAGCTATAGGCCGAATTTACCTATAGGTAAGCTTTACCTAACGATAAGGGCAGTTAATAGTTAAAGGGCTATTCTAATAGATAGCTACTACTTTTCGCGACTTTTACTACTAATAGAAAGCTATAAGTTAGCTGAATAAGATTAAGTAAGGAACTTATTCTTTAAACGAATTCCTTAATAATTTCAATTAGCTAATCCTCGAAGCAGAAGAATAAGACTAGGTAGATATAATTAAGAAGAATTACTTAAAAGCTATTATTATTATTACTTTAGTCCGCGGTACTATTAGTATAAAGGAAGAATTATTATACGAAGAGTACTATTTATAACTATATATAGTTAGCGACTAGCTAGCTGAAGTTAAAGAGCTATTAGTTAGAGTAGACTAATAGAAGTTAATATAAGAGCGGTCTCCTGAGATAGACTAATAAGTAATAGACTCGATAGATTAGGAAATAACTCCTATTACTATTATGATTACGATAATAAAGAAGGAACCCTGATAGGTAAGCTCTATAGAGATCGAGAGACGGAAAACAGAGCGGCTTTACTTCTACTATAGATAAGACAGATATATAGTTTATAACTATTATATAAAACTTACTACTACTAAGAAGAAGAAAAGCTAAGTAGTAGTAGCTAAGACGAAGATAAAAACGAAGAAGTCGAAGCTAAAGGAAGTCGAGATAGAAGGATTAAGCTCAGAGTTAAAGAGCTTGGGAAAAGAATAGCTTTTATCTAAAATCGCTAATAGAAGTAAAAGGAAGTTAATTAGGTAGTAGTAATAGAAGCTTAGGATTAGTTTAAGGATATAATAAATAGAGCCCCTTTCCTAGTATCTATAATAATTAATAAAGAGTATTATACTAAGACTCTACTTAATACTAAGTGCTTTTTATATAGTATTATTAATTCTTACTTTACTACTCGCTACTGCCTCTAGTGTTTCCCTATTGCCCCTATCGAAGTAAGTTCGTTCGAAGGAGAAAGAGGTTCTATTATAAAAGTAGTAGTTATAGAGATAAATATCGATAGGTATAAGGAAGCTAGGGCTTTCTTCTACGTAGTATTACGCTTAGAAGACTACGACCTAATTTTAGAACTACTATAGTTTAAGAAGAATAACGTATATATAATCGCCCTGAAGTTACGATATTATATTAATATAATTATTATAACCTTACGTAACCGGGCATAGGAGCCGGACTACGAGCTAGACTACTTCGCAGTATTAGTAGTAGTATTTAATAAGCTTACTCGGGGATAGCTATATAAGAAGGTATAAGTATTTATTATAAGTATAGCGGATATTCAGAAGGCTCTTATACTGAAGATAAAGACTAACCCGCGAAAGAAACTCTCTAATTAGCTATATAAGTACCTCGACTTATACGATAATAAGAAAGCAGACGTATTGTTACTATTATAGGGTTCTGGGATTAACTATAAGATTGAACTCGAACTATATAATAGTAAGGAACCTATAGTACCCTAGGGCCCTCTATATAATATATCTCGCGATAAACTCTTAGTACTACAGAAGACTCTTACGAAGCTTCTTAATAAAGGATTTATTCGAGTTAGTAACTCGCTTACTATTACTCTTATCTTATTTATAAAGAAACTAAGAAGCGAGCTACGATTTTATATCGATTACTATAAGTTAAATCGAATTACGAAGAAGGATCGATACTTACTATTACTAATCTATAAGACTCTCTAGAATATAGGGAAAGCGAAATAGTTTACGAAACTAGATATTATTATTACTTTCTATAAGATACGTATTACTACTAGCGATAAATAGAAGATAGCTTTTCGCACGAGATATAGTCTATACGAGTAGTTAGTAACTCCTTTTAGACTCGCGAATACTCTAAGTACGTTTTAATAATATATTAATTAAGCTTTACGCGATTACTTAGACGAATTCTATTCTACTTATATTAATAATATCCTAATCTATATAAATAGTAACTATTACTACTACTAAAAGTAAGTAGCGAAAGTTATAATAAGATTACGTGAGGCTAGATTATAACTAGATATCGATAAGTGCGAATTCGAAGTATAAATAACGAAATACCTTAGGTTCGTAATTAATACGAAAGAGGGTATTCAAATAGACCTTGAGAAAGTATAAGCGATTCGAGAATAGGAACTCCTAACCTTAGTAAAAGAAGTACGAAGCTTCTTAAGATTTGCGAATTTCTATCGGATATTTATTAAGGATTACTTAAAGATCACGCTGCTATTAATATAGCTTACTTATAAGAACTAGCTATAGTAGCAGGATAAAGCTGTAGACGAAGCGTTTAAGAAGCTAAAAGATATATTTACTACTAGACTTACGCTAGTATAGTTTAACCCTAACTAAGAAATAATACTTGAAACAGATTCCTTTAGATAAGTAGTAAGAAGGGTACTTATATAATTCGATAACTGAGGATACTTATAACCTTACGTATTCTTCTCGAAGAAAAACGCTCTAGCTGAATATAACTACGAAATCTATAATAAGGAAATATTAGTAATTATATATTATCTTAAGAAGTAGTAGTACGAATTGAAAAGCGTATAAGAATTCTATATTCGTACTAATTATAAGAACCTCGAGTATTTCATAATAATATAGTAACTTATAGAGCAGTAAATAGAATAGTTGCTACTTCTCTTATAGTTTAATTATATAATTAGTTATATCTCTAGAAAAGAAAACGAATATATAGACGTACTCTTATAACGCGAATAAGATATATTCCGCGGTATAGAAGATAAACGACTCTAGTACTAGTTAATCTAACTAATTAAGCCGAAAGTACTACGAGGACTACTACTGCTATAAGGGATAGTAGTAGTAGCTCTAGTTATAATACGATTAGATCGAAGACGCTAAGAAGAAGAAGAAGCCTCCTGACTATAATACGAATCCTTATAAGTTGAAGAATCCGAAGGAGTAAATAAAGCCGCCTCGGATAATAATACTACTACTGCTATTTCTATGATATTTAAGGAACTCTAGTTATAAGCGGAATAAGATGATAGTATATACTAAGGAGTAGCTAAAGTAGTACGCGATAAGTAATATATATTTCTTATTACGCTAAAATTGAAAGTATTAATATTAGAGTATTTACTATCAGAAGCAGGTAAACTATAATTCCGAGGTAGACTATAGGTACCTGATTCCGAAGAATTACATACGAAGTTAATCTAAGCGATATATAACGCTAAGATATATAGATACTTAGAACGAGATTCGATTGCTATTACTATAAGTTAGTAGTTCTTCTAGCTACGAATATCAGAAGATATAAGAAAGTTCGTTCGGAACTATGATACTTACAGAAGGAATAAGATATAGCGAGACTAGAGGTAAGGATTCCTAAAGCTACTACTACTATTAGATTAGATCTAGTAAGAAATTTCTATTAATTTCATTATCGATCTACTAGAAAATAAAGGATATACTAACTTAATCGTAATTACTAATTAGCTTAGGAAGGGAATTATATATAACGGACTATTATTAATTAACGCAGAAGCTATAGTAAAGTAGTTTATAAAAGTCTACTATAGATAATACGTATTATTACGCGTAATTATATCCGACTAAGAGAAATAGTTTATTAGAATATTATAGATATAGGTATATACTTTACTAAGAATTACGTGACGCTTTTCTATAGCTTATTACCCGGAAACTGATAGCTCTATAGAGAGGATGAACTAGATATTAGAAACGTACTTACGTATATTCGTAGACTTTGCATAAGACGATTAGTTTAATATACTACTATTAGTAGAAGTAGTAATTAATAATCGAGACGCTATATTAATAGAAGTAAGCCTTTTCTTTCTGACTTATAATTACTATATACGATACGCTAATTTAGATATCGAAAACGAACCTATCGCTACTCTTAACTACTTACTTATTTAAAAGGCGGATACGATCTTAAAGAAGCTATAAGACGCTAGAGAATAGATATAGATAGTAATAATAGTAGCGTAATAAGTCTAAGAAGAGGTTATTAACTACTATTACTAATAAGCCCCGGAGTTTAAAGTCAGAGATAAAGTCTAGTTAAGTCTACGGAATATTCGTACGAATCGGCCCGTGAAGAAACTCGATATAAAGTAATTTAAGTATATAGTACTCGAAGCAGTTAGGTCGTATAGCTACTACTTAGATACGCTACTAGGAATATATGATATCTTTTATATATAGTTATTATATTTAGCTACTACTAACCTACTACTGAGCTAAATATAAGATAACTTATAGCTACTGCTACTACTAGTAGCGGACGAAGACAAGTTCGAAGTTAAAGAAATCCTAGCGGAGAGATCCTTTCGACGAGGAGACTAAGTGAAGAAGAAGTATCTAGTTAAATAGATAAGTTACGTATAACTAATATAGGAACCGGAAGTAGCTCTTACTATTACTATAGTACTTAATAGATAGGAAGAGAAGAATAGACTAGATAGCTCTATCCTCGAAATAGAAGGGAGGTAATATAACAGGTTGCACCTATTAGTATGCTTAATACCTAAGGCGTCTACGCTAGTACCTAACGTATTATTATACGTGTTCTAATACTACTGCTACTAGCGGCTGCGGTATTATCTTTTCTTCGAAGGGAGACTCTTATTCCTCCCTTCCCTCCTTAGTTAATTCTCCTTATAATATAAACGAGCCTTTATATTATATACTTTTCATTCGCCCCGTGATAATCAGAGTCTTATAATCAGTTTTAAAACAGAACTATATAAGGTAAATCACTAATCGACTACCCTATTACAAAAGAAATATAATAAGGAATGGAAATGCCACCTCGTAGCTACCCTTCTAGGTCAAATAAACCTAATTCTCTTATAATAATCTGAATCAGTATGCGAAATGATTAGATTAGATTAGATTATTACCTCTTAATCTAATCTAATTAAAGGAAATTTATAGTTCATCTAATCTAATCTAATTATAATTGATTTAATCGATTAAAATTCGATTAACTTTCGTATTTTCGTATTATACCTAGTTAGGGCTAAGGTCTCGCTTACGCTACCTTTTTAAGCCTAGCTCCCGCGAGGTGAAATCACACGTAAATACGAAGTCGAAGTAGCTAGAAACTCTTATTATAAATCAAATATAACTATTATATTAGTAATACTAGCTTATAAATAATATATTATTAATAAAGATAAATACCCGGTATTATCCCTATTAGAACGGAAATATCTTCAAATTCCGGCTACTTCTGCTGCTTCCGAAAGATTCTTTAGCTTAGAAGCTCTAATTATTAATAAGCTAAGAAATAGGCTTAATAGAGATACTTTCGAGACTATTAGTCTCTTAAAGAGCTAGGGTTTTATAGCTGATATAGAGGAAAAAGAAGAGCTAGAAGAGATAGTTAATAACGCGGAGAATTTCTTTAACATAAAGTAATTATAGAGAGAAAGAGATATATAAGAAGATATAATAATATAATAGAATTTCCTCTAATAAATCAAAAGTTAATCGATTAACTAATCGATTAAGTCTAGGTCTTAACCTAATCAAAGGTTAAAATCAGTTAATCTAATCTAATCTAAATTTAATCGATTTAATCGATTAATAGTCGATTAATTTGATTATCTTTTCGCATACTGATCTGAATTACTAGCTCTAATAAGCTAGTTCAAGGTGTTTCATAAACTCCTTAAATTTAGGCCTATCTAGGGCTTTAGTAAACCCGTCTACCTTTTGCTTCGAAGTACTAATATAGATTAAATCTATAGTACCTTGATTAATTAAGTCCCTAATAAAGTAGTACTTCATAGCTATATACTTAGTTCTCTCATGGAATTGAGGGTTTTTAGAGAGTAATAAAGCGTTATTATTATCAGTAAACACCGGGAACCTCTCTTAGAAGTAATAGCCTAATTCGGTAAGAAGTTATCTTATATAGMCCGCTTCTTTAACTGCCGAATYAATAGCTATATATTCAGCTTCTATAGTAGACTAAGCTATAATCGATTATAACTTCGACTTCTAAGAGAATAAGTAGCTTCCTATATAGAAGGAATAGC